>NQII01000293.1:181457-212303 GCA_002778355.1 Clitarchus hookeri | reverse complement strand
TTCAGAAACCAGGACATGTGTTTTGAAAGGCATTGTTCTTTCTGCGTTCTACCACTCCACCCCCTCACCTCCTCACCCCACCACCACAAGGCGCCACGTGCCGACAATTAAGACTGAAGGTTGGCAAGCATAAAAAACCCGTTTCGAGAGTAGTGGGGGCCAGTTGATTACTACCGCCCAGAGTAGGAGAGAGTCGATGAGTAACGCGCAGAGAGGTCAGTCCGGGAGAGCAGTGAGTCGAAGACCGCCGAGCAGAGAGTTAGGTCAGGGGTTCGGACCCCTGGCCACGTCAGTACGTGAGTAGAACAGCAGTCCAGTGAGACAGCAGCACTTGCAGGCTTTTACTAAAGGCCGCCCATCGCCGGAGATCACCCANAGTAGAACAGCAGTCCAGTGAGACAGCAGCACTTGCAGGCTTTTACTAAAGGCCGCCCATCGCCGGAGATCACCCATCACAGCTGACAGCACTCACCGCTGAGTTAAGTATAAAATTCGTCGCCCAGAGAAGCCCCACTCAACCACGAAGTCGCCCAGTGAATACGAGTAGTGAAATTAGGTATCACACCTCGGAAGGGCTGATGTATGAAGTACTTGTGTGAACTCAAGACAATATTTTCGTCCTTAACAAATGAAACAGTAAAAGGCTTCATTATTACAATACCCTCAACCTCCAAGCACATTATAGTCTGTGCCTGGGGGCATTAACCATGACACTATAAGCCACACTCTCTTCCACAGTGGCGGTATAGCGTCAACCTTGAACACAAAAAGTCACAAAATTCCTCCTAAAAATTTTTTTTGAAATCCAAAAATGTATAAACAATTATAAAAAAATATGTATTAAAAAAAATTAAATGTTAACTGTTTAGACTAACAAGACGGAGGACCATAGCAGCAGCCGACCAGCAGCCATGTTTTGACGTCAAAAAAGAAACTTCGTGGTGTACATGCTGACGAAAAAGCTGGTAGTATCTGTGCTGAAAAGAAATGTCAAGTGATGAAAACGAAGGTGATTCTCACGATGGACACCCATATCACCATAGCGAAAATGCTGTTTTGAAAAATGAGGAGACAAATGACGACAAGAACACTGGTAACATACACTGAAAAGCCAAACAAATTGGTACACCTGCCTAAAATCGTGTAGGGCACCCGGAAGCACGCAGAAGTGCCGCAAGACGACGTGGAATGGACTCGACTAATGTCTGAAGGTACGCAGGAGGCAATTCACACTTTGAATCCTGCAGGGCAGTCCACACATCCATAGGAGTGCGAGATGGTGGAGATCTCTTCTGAACAGCATGTTGCAAGGCATCCCAGCTATGCTCAATAATGTTCATCTCTGGTGATTAAGGTGGCCAATGGAAGTGTCTAAAGTTATAAGAGTGTTTCTGGAGCTACTCGGTAGCAACTCTTAACGTGTGGGTTGTCGCATTGTCCTGCTGGAATTGTACACGTCCGTCAGAATGCACAATGGACATGAATGGGTGCAAGTGATCGGACAGGATGCTTACGTATCTGTCACCTGTCAGAGTCATATCTAGACGTATCAGGGGTCCCATTTCACGCCAACTGCTCACGCGTCATTCCATGACAGAGCCTCCACCAGCTTGAACTGTCCCCTTTTAATATGTAGGATCCATGGATTCACGAGGATGTCTCCATACCTGTACACGTCTATCCGCCCAATAAAATTGGAAAAGAGACTCGTCACACCAGGCAACGTGTTTCCAGTTATCAACAGTCATATAGCTGTGTTGGCGGGCCCAGGCGAGGCGTAAAGCTTTGTGTCGTGCAGTCAAAAACGGTATAGGAGTGGGCCTTCGGCTGCGAAAGCACATATCAATGATGGTCGGTTGAATGGTTCGCACGCTGGCACTTGTTTATGCCCCAGAATTGAAATGTGCGCCAATTTGAGAAAGGGTTGCACGTCTGTCACTTTTAATGATTCTCGTCAGTCATCGTTTGTCCCGTTCGTTCACGATTTTTTTCCGGCCGCAGCGATGTCGAAGATTTGATGTTTTACTGGATTCCCGATATTCACGGTACACTCGTTAAATGGTCGTACGTGAAAATCCAAATTTTATCGCTACCTCGTAGTTGCTATGTCCCATCTCTCGTGCGCCGATTATAACACAACGTTCAAACTCACTTACATCTTGATAACCTGCTATTGCAGCAGCAGTAACCGATCTAGCAACTTTGCCGCCGAACCCTCATTCGCCACCGGATGGCATTTAGTGTTGTGAGACCGGAAGCCGAAACTCCCATAACTTACTTAGGTGATTGTAAAAAGAAATGCACCCTGACACTTTCTCAAATCATTGGGTTGGTGGCAGGGGCTGTGTACTGTGGGGCTTTGGGCACCGGGCCCTTATTTAGGCGAGTAATTTTATGTTGCCTATTTAAAATTCAATTACATTTACATGTCTTCGGCGGGGGAGTGAAGCTCCCCTCCAGCCTCCCGGCTGGAGTGAATGTTGTGTCGTGTGGGTCTGTCTAACTGTTGTAAGTTGTTTGCAAGTGTGCTATTAGTGTATTTTGTGTGAGTAGCCCTAGTCTCCCGATGTGTCCTATACAGGTCTCCATCGGGGTACGTTTTATAGATTCAAAGTGTATCACAGAGAAAGAATACCATTTAAAAATAATTTAGAGTTGGAGGGGCCCCTAGCACCAGTCTCTGAACCCAGTACCAATAGGGCCCCTCTTTCCCAAGTCGTCTTCTTCCCAACCTGCAACAAACTGACAGGTCAGTGCGTTATTATGAGCAATTTTTAAATCGTAATAAAGAAAAAAATAAAAAATTAGAAAAAATTAAAAAGTATATATATATTATATATGTGTTTCTATATGTATAGGTTTTTGGTTTTTTTTATAAATTTTATAGTTTTTTTTGTTTTTTTTTGTAGTAATATATAATTCGTTAATTAAAAATGAAAGTTAGCCCCCCGACCCCTACCTCGACTGGCATGTGTTGTCCCATGACCTGGAACTCGAGTGGTGGTTGGGGCTATTTCCCACCTGTCACGAGTTCCCACATAACCAGCCTGGGCAGGGCGCCCTTCTTGTGTTGTAAAAGGTGTCGAGGTGTGTTGTCTTTCAATGTCTGCGAACGACTGAATGTTGTGAGCAAAAACGCGGTGTTTTTATAGCTATGTAGCTATCCTCGCAGCGCACAAATCAGGTGGCTTCGAGGGAGAGGCATGTTTATCGGTGTATTACTTCTCGTCACTGTCCAATCAGGAAGTTCCGAGATGAGAGAGTGTTCCTATCGATTATGTTTTGCTGTAATTAGTAAAAACGTATTATTTTAGTGTTAATTAAATAATTAAATGTGTTGTTGTTACCCTAAAGTATTTATTTAGGTAGAGTGGCGAGTGCTGTAAGGAGTAGCATCTGCTTCTCCTGTAGTATGCTCATGGTTTTTGCCTGTGCAATTGCAGGCCCAAAGTGTTCTATTAGTGATGTAAAATTTTTTTCTTGCAGAAAAGCGGCCAGTTCATGCATATCTGCAAACGTGGTCGCATTTTCTGTCGTGTTGTCTCTAGCAAGTTTGCCAGACGCTTGTTGTCTTATATAGGCGCTGCCGACCGCATCGCGTAACTGTTATTTGTTCCATACCTCTGTTGTTTGCATACGTACGCTTATACCATTTTTTAGCTCTCCAGTGTATTTACCTAAGACTAGAATAAATATATTTTGTATGTGAGCTATTTTATCGCTGTATTAATAGGTAGAAATTGTCCCGAAATTGATTAGATAATTTCAAACCTTGATAAATTTAAGGAAAGAGGTTACATCGAATGAGACAAACTATATTGCGCGTGATCTGAAAGCATCTGAGAAATGGAAATGACCGAGTGTGTGAATTAAGGAAAATGTTAATTTATGTTTACCTAGTTGGGTGTTTATTTCTTAAACTACAAATTCTATTTTTCCAAAATACTTATTTATTCAGTGGTGCTAACAATCGACTGCAAAAAAATCGTTTTAGGTAAACTTTCTGCGAGTAAGTGCACAAGGAGATCTATTATTCAATTTAAAGTATTGTGTATTTCTAGGGTCGTTAAAGTCTACTGGTTTATGTTTGATGCCTGTCTGTTATGAAAATTATCACAGGTCTGTTAGTATCTGTTTAANGCTTAAGGCATGTTTAACAGTCAGATTTTTAGGTGTTTCTTGAGGTCTGTTGATGAGATGTGTTTTTGTTTGCATCTTTATGTGGTATGTTTTATAGGTCTATTTTTTGTCTTAGTTAAAGCGTGTTCAAGGTATATTTTTAAGTATTTGGATGCCTGTATTTGAAATCTCTTTGATAGTTAAAATTAAATGTGATGATATAATTCTTAAACCTATTCGTGGCAAATTGTACCTCAATTATAAATTTCCGACATTTGGTTTTTTAATGAGACATCATTCTTTGGTCTCATCTAATATATCTCGAAGTTTATGTTTTTAATTGTGTTATACTCGCTATTTCATTTACAGAAATCTCTGAATAATGTGTACGCTTCTGGAAAATATGAATATATATGTCTTCGAATGAGTATAGGGTAGATGATAGCTGGAGCAATTAGAATGCTGTGAAAAATATATACAGCGGAATTGATGGTCCTAATGAATGAACTGTTAGTTGCCCTAAATTAGTTAATCTGAAAATTAATCTTAAAATAAATCGCTTTAAGGTTCTAATAATTTATTTTTGTAGGTAGCTAAAAAACACGAGATATATGTTTTACGTTACTAAACTGCACTGATAGATCAACTCCTCAAATTTAAGGTCCGTATATGTTTTCAAATGTCACGTTTGGGAAATAAAGGGACTCTATATTCGAATGATTATGGTAATTCGTTACATGGTTACCTCTGTTTTCATAAAACAGCAAAAAATTGAATAAAACAGATTTTTTAAAATACAAATATTGATTTCATAATTTTTTTTTTCATGCACTGAGTTAAAATTTGGATTTTTTTTACAGTTTCATAGTTTAAATGTACGGTCGATTTTNAATTTTTTTTTTCATGCACTGAGTTAAAATTTGGATTTTTTTTACAGTTTCATAGTTTAAATGTACGGTCGATTTTGCGGCTGCTAAAAACAAAAAGTATAATTTTGCAATAAAAAATCAAATATATATCTAAATTATAAATAGATATATGTTCTTCTGTCTTGGGATGTCTCGATAGCTCAATCGGCTAGGGCACGTGTCTACCGATACAAGGTCCGGTAGCTTGAGACGCCCTTCCTCCAGAGGGTTTTTAGCGACACTTAAAGAGCAACTTGAGTGCATATAAAATGGGCATTCGGGCACAGGTATAAGGCATCGGATTTCCGAATTAGTCTCCTGCGATGACGTCACAGGCAGAGGTCTTGCCTGGGGCGACCATGTAAACGACGAAATGGCCTCTTTCATCTCAAAAATAATGCATAAATTAGTAACTTTTACCAAAAAGTCACTTTTTTCCCAAACTATTTTTATAAAATATGGAAAAATTAGGAAAGCAGATTCGAAGCTTATCGAAATAATAGCCGAAATGTCCTCAGACGAGCAAGAGGATAAGAGGCTCTTAGCAGAATTAGTGAATTAATCCTCACAGCAGTAAAGGTGGATTCGAGGCTCCGAGCCAAGTCCAGCAGATCAGGGAGGATCAGCGGACATGTCCGCTCCCCAGAACAGAATCCTGCATCTACCACGTCCTCGCCTCCGTTTCAAACTCTCCTCATCATCATACCACCACCCTTCATATTCCCTTCCACTACCCTTACTCCTCACCAAACCACTCTTCCCCCCAACCTCAACCACTCATCCCAAGCACTTATTAAAAATATCTAGAAAAATCGAAAAAATTCTAAAAGTCGACAAACATTCAACATTAACCAGTTCACCCCACCACCATTATGATCACCCCTCGAGTAATTCCAATCATTAAAATCGAGAATAATCGAAAAACATTTCTAAAATTCAGTAATATTGATGTTAAACATACACTCACCTCACACAACCAAAACCCTAACCAACGCCCCCGCCTACCTCCCTATTCCCATCAATAACCACATGCAACACTTATAAAAGTTCCAGAAATAAAAAAATACTAATAAATCGACGAACATGTAATGTTATGCCACCCTCCCCTCGTTCGACCCCCATAAACCCAACCACCATCCCCTACTCCTACTACCAACCATGACATCATAAAAAGAATTCAGAAAAANTTCGACCCCCATAAACCCAACCACCATCCCCTACTCCTACTACCAACCATGACATCATAAAAAGAATTCAGAAAAAATTACAAAAAATAGAAAATTTTCTCTGAAAATCGAAAGAAAAAACTTGCATTGATGACTCCGACCACCGTGNAAAAAATTACAAAAAATAGAAAATTTTCTCTGAAAATCGAAAGAAAAAACTTGCATTGATGACTCCGACCACCGTGTTGTTTGTTGACAACATTGACATTTACCACAATAACTTTAAACACAAAAAATCGAAAAAAAATTGTACGAAAACGAAAGCAATGTATAACAATTCAGGAACATGTTACGTCACTGACTCCGACAACCATGATGGATGCTGGTGACCTTGACCCCAATGAACTCAAAATCTAACAAATCTAAAAAATATTGAAAAAATTGAAAGAACCTAATAAAAGTTTAGGAAAATATTATATCACAGACTCTGACACCCATGTTAGATTCTGGTGACCTTGACCTTAACCCAATAGCATTGAAAACAAAACATTGAGAAAAAAATGGTAAGCAATCGAAAGAAACTAATAAAATATTTGAAAAAAATCACATCACTTACTCCGACACCCATAGTGGATGCCAGTTGCCATTACCGTAACCCCAATAACCGTGAATACGAAAAATCGAGAAAAAAAGTAAATATCGATAAATTTTTTTTTTTTAATTTCACGAAAAGATTACGTTACTAATTTTGACCATCAAGTTTCATGCTGTGGATCTTGACCTCGATTCCAATAACCTAGAAAACGAAAAATCGAACATAGCTTGAAAAAATCGAAAGACACTTGTAAAAATCGACGAAAATATTATGTTACTAACTACGACTCCCATGTTTGATGCTGGAAACCTTAACCTTGACTTCAATAACCGTAAATTCAAAAATCAAGAAAAAACGTGACAAATCTAAAGCAAATGTGAAGATCAACGTAATCTGAAACACCAAGTTGGATGTGTGTGACCCTAAAAGTTCGATTCTGGTAAATATGGCAGAGCTCACCACTCCCTAATATGGCGATCAGCAGCAAACTTAACACCCACCTAAATATTTTATTAGCTATATAGCCCATAAATCTTACGATCTCGAAAGCTAATTATTGACTATACATAACACGCATAAACCCCCCTCCCCCCTCCTCCCCAACTCGCAAAACCCAAACAAACCACTCGTCGCACCACTTCGCTCGCCATTTACTTCATGTAGCTCAGCCACCATCATCATCCATGCATGCCACCAACCAACCCTATGGACCCCCAATTACTTATCATAGCTCGTCCCCTCACCATCCAAACTCGCCATCAATCAACAACACAACTCCCCCACCTAGCTTACTAAAATCTCCAATCGGTTCCTGAAGAGACTGATCACACCCAAAAATAGCTACTGCAAGACCAATTCCTGCAAAAGCCACTAGAACCGCAGACAAGACCAACCGACAATGTCATCCACCTATACCAACAGTCGATGATGTACAATATCGAAAAAAAAAACAAAACTAATTTCATTGCTAACCTTTTCTTACAAAAGTATCGCAGAAGTTCGCAAACTATTCGCAAATCCTCGCAAATCTTCGCAAACTCTTCGTAATCTCTTCGCAAATCTTCGCTAACATATCACCTACAGCTAACCATACCAAAGGACCATACCAGTCGGCCTAACTAACTATTGTACCATTTCGACCAAAAATAGACTTATCCATACGAACTATCAATACAAGGCTATCACACAAACCATCCAGACCAGCCGACTATATTACCAAACCATACAGACTGACCATACGAACCATCTATGTCAGTCCACTAAACGAACTAACCATACCAGTCGACCATATGAACGAACCATACATGCAAATCATGCATTTTAAACACCCATTCTAACCAACCAGACCAATAACTCAACAAGAGCGACAGGGGTTACCAATGAGCAAGACCAACCATACAAACGGAACTTACCAGCCAGCCAGACAATCCGACCATGCCATATGAATGGATCTACGCACCATCCGTATAAACCAACTATACGAGCCATACATACCATTCGTTTACTTGAAATAATCATGCCAATCATCCACATGTACCACTTATACTAGCCAATCATATGAACCAACCATAGTAGCCAGCCATACGATCCGACCATGTCACCCAACCATATGAAGGGATAACACAAACAATCCATACAGACCAACCATACAAATCATCCATATCAACCATCAACTTGAAACAGTCATACCAAACATCCATATGAACTGCTCATACCAGCCAGGCATACAAACAAAACATACCAGGCATCCATAAGAACCAACCATAGGAGCCAACCATAAAAGCCAAAAATACTTTTATTAAAATAAGAAACAGACATGCCTGTCAACAACACCTACAAACCATTGAATTTACCCATACCAAATGACCATTCCAACCAACTAGTCTAACAGTCAGACTAACTACCATTAAGATCAGCCAACCTTAACAACCATTAATGCCATCCAGTCAAACAATCTGTCCATCACCATCAGACCATGGCTAAGGTTCATACCAGTCGACCAGGTCAACCTACCGGAACAACCATCCATACCGACCATCCATACTAGCCCATGACTTACTCCACCCAAGACTTAATCCAATCAAGAACGAACCCTGACGAGACATATTCCTACCAAACTGACTAGAAAAATTGGCAAGACCTTCCATCTGTACCAACGGATGATGATGGTGAAACTCGTAGTAACTTCGTCATCCAAAATCTTCGCAAAACCATTGCAAAAACCTTTACTAATCTTCGTAAAATATATCACCTACAGCTGACCATATGAAAGTAACACACAGTAGATCAGACCAACCGACCAACCGGACTGACTGACCAACCCGACTGACCGACCATACAGAATGACTAATACTAGCTGCCCATACCAGATGACCATACCAGCCATCGAGGACATCCAACCAATTACACCAGCAGACACCATCGACCGATCAAACTGGCCAAGAACAGACTACATCCAAGACTGACTCAATCCAAGACTTACTCCTCCCAAAACTGACTACTCCCAATAATGACTCCACCCTAAACTGGCTTCTACTGAGACCATCATCTGCCAAACTGACTAGAACAATTCGCAAAAAATTCGCATAAGCTTCGCAAATATTCGCGAAAACTTCGCCAATAATCGCTAAAACTTCCCTTATCTTTCCAAAAGTCTCACAAATCTCTAACAAAAATAACTTCACAAATCATTTCACCCACAACTGTCCATAACAAAGTACAATACCAGCCAACCATTCCCACCAACCATATTGACAAACGACTGACTACCAAAAAATGACACCATCTAATACAAAATTCTGTCTTGACCAACTCNATGTCTCACAAATCTCTAACAAAAATAACTTCACAAATCATTTCACCCACAACTGTTCATAACAAAGTACAATACCAGCCAACCATTACCACCAACCATATTGACAAACGACTGACTACCAAAAAATGACACCATCTAATACAAAATTCTGTCTTGACCAACTCATGCGCAACTGTTAAGAACAATGAGTGAGGCCAACCAGCAACACCAGCCGGCTATATTTGATGAAGCTGAAGAAGGAGGCATCACCTCCATCTTCGCTCATGAGGTCTCATGTTTTTTTGTGGAGGAGAATTTATTTGTCCATCGGCCAACCGAGCTTCCTCAGATATTGCTTCATAACGTGGCTCGCTTCACACTTCGATGAATATTTCTTAACACTCATAATGTTTCGCGGCAAGGTTCACGACATACTTTGAGGGGTTATTCGTAGCTCGCATATTGGGTCACAACATAACTTGGGAAGTGCTTCCCATAATTTTAGATACACACTTCTCTATTCATTCGCTCTATTATCGCAGTGGGTGAGATGTTCATGGATTTTTTGCGAAGTTTTTTTTAAAGGTTAACAATGTTTTGCAAACTTTCATATGAAGAGGTTATGAATGAGAAAAGGTATTATGCCACATGTTTCGAGATTGAATGTCATGGACTATTGGCATGTATAATTGGTATGACAGGCTGGTGTTGATGGTTCGTTTTGGTCAATGTTCTAGACAGTTTGGCATGAGTTGGTCTAAACAGGAGTTAGATTTGGTTGGTGAAATTCTCGAGTGGAGTCAGTCGTTTGCCAATATGGTTGGTCGATATGTTTGGCTGGTATGGTCCTTTGGTGTGGTCAGTTGTGGGTGAGATCATTTGCAAAGTTTGTCCGAAATTTTTTCTAAAGATTTGCATAGTTTTTGTGACGATTTGCGAAGATTTCTAAAGATTTACGAAGATTTTCTAAGATTCTGCGAAGACTTTGTGTGAAATGGTTACTATGAGATTGGCCATCATTGTCTGTTGGTACAGATGGAAAGTCTTGTTAATTTTCCAGTCAGTTAGGCAGGAATATGACTTGTCAGGAGTAATTCTTGATTTGATTTATTCTTGGGTGCAGTCAGTCGTTGACTAGAATGGATGGTCGATATGGTTGGTCGGAATGGATGTTTCGTCTCGTTTGTTGGCCTAGTCGACTGGGCATGGTCTGGTTTTGATGGGCAGTTTGTATGACTGGTTGACATTAATGCTTGTTATGGTTGGCTCATCTTGTTGGGCATAAGACTGACTGTTCGACTGGTCTGTTGGAATGGATGTTTGGTTTGGGTGGATCGTATGGTTTGGAAGTGTAATTGTTTGGCATGTCTGTTTCGTATTTTTATCTGGTATTTTTAGCTTGTATGGTGGGCTCATATGGTTGGTTCTCATGGATGCCTGGTATGATTGGTTCGTATGCCTGGCTAGTATTGGCAGTTCGTATGGATATTTGGTATGACTGTTTCAAGTTAATGGCTAGTATTGATGGTTTGTATGGTTGGCTTGTATGTATTATTCGTATGGTCCCTTTGTATGGTTAAGTGACATGATCGGATCATATGAATGACTGGAATAGTTAGTTCCTATGGACAGTCTTGCCCATTGGTATCTCCAGTCGGTCAATTTGGGATGTTGGTCTGGTTGCATGGATTGAATGTTTGGTATGGATGATAGTGGACTTGGTTCATATTGTTAACTGGTATGGCTGGATTGCATGGTCGTTTGGTCGATTTTAGCAGTTGTTATGAATGACTGAACTTGGTGGTCATTGTCTTGAAAGCTGGAATTTACATTTGGTATGGTATGTTCGTGTCATTTGGAGGTGTGGTTGACTGTCATGTCTGTTTCATATTTTGTTATTTGTATTGCTGGCTTGTATTGTTTGGTATTATGGTTGGTTCTTATGGTTGCCTCATAAGGTTGGTTAAATATGGCTGGCTAGTATGAGTGGTATGTGTGGAATTTTGGTATGTCTGTTTCAAGTGGACGACTGGTATGTATGCCTCCTATGGTTTGTCTGTATGGATGGTTCATATTGCATGGTCGGAGCGTATGGCCGTCTGGTATTGTCTGATCATATGGTTGGCCTTGTTCAGTGATATTTCCAGTAGGCCTTGTTTAGTTGTTGGTCTGGTTGGTTGAAATTTGTGTTTGGTATGGATGATTCGCATGTACGGTTGGTACGACTAGCTAGTATGGTTCATTAAAATGGTTAACTGGTATGATTAGTTATTATGGTGTGCTAGTGTAGATGGTTTGTTTGGTCAATCTGTATGATTTGTTAATATGGTCGGCTGGTATGGAGGGTTCGTATGGACAAGTATGTATGGTTGGTCGGTCTGGTTTAATGGTTGGTTTGTTCGATTTGTATGGTCCTTTGTTATGGTTAGGTGTAGGAGATATGTTTTGCGAATATTTACGAAGATTTACGAAGATTTGCAACGAGTTTGCGAAAATTTGCGAGAATTTTCAAAGTTTTGCCAAGTTTTACGATAATTTTGTGAGAAGAGGTTAGCTATGATATTGGTATTATGCTACTTTTTTGAGATTGGAATTTGTTGACGTAAACAAACATGTTCTGACAGTGCGAAATAAAACAAATTTAGATATTCTGATATTCAATGCTGCATGATACATACACCGAAGATGCTACATGGGAACACACACACTGCCAAGAGCTGTCTACCCACACCATTTGTTTCTTGTTGTCCCCACTTACCACTACCTTGGCTTCTCCCCCTGCACATTCCTTCAAGTTTTGTCAACAGTGGTGGATAAGAGGGAAGGGGAGAACCATTAGGTATCCTCCTTTCTGCGAAGTGCATGTGTGCTAGTGGGCCTGTTTGATGCCCGGTGCTCACTTGTACCAACATGCTGCCTTCCTTGAAAGGCTGAACTTTCAAATATTACTATACTATTGAAGCATACACAACTACACTTACTTAACATAACACGAAACTCACAGAACACAAAACTGGTTGATACACTCAATACTTACATAATGATGTACATTACTTAATGTTTACATGTACAAGAATAACACATTAACACAGTGACACTGATATTTGCGATCTACACTTAGAAGAAAAGTTCATTTTGCTCTTAGTTAATACAATGAAATATTGTGTGTCTCATAATGTAAAATAATGGTTGTTATTGTCACTGAATGGCAGGAGACAAAGTTTGGTAATTGCTCTCTTGAATATGCAAGAGGATGTCTTTACTGTTGCGACTTGAAATCTTCCATTGTCACTAGTGTGACTATCCGCAACAGGCCCCATGATCAAACTAAGTGAAGGAAGATGGTACTCTTTGATGATAACCAGCTCTTCAATGTCCAGGTTCCAGATTTCTGTGGTCCACTGGGTCTGGCTCTGAAGAAGACTCAGGTACTTCTTGAACTAGTAAGACCAGAAATTTTTCATGAGCTGCTGTGTGTGCTGCCATCGGGACAACCTGTTGATTTGTACATCTTGTAGGCGTGGTTCAATTGTAGTAGTGAGTGCAACACTGATTAGGAAATGGCTGGCTAGATCATTTGGGTCACTCGAGAGTGGGGTCAATCGACAGGAGTTGAGGCAGGCCTCTATTTGGGTCAACTACATGTACTTTACTTCATATGTCAGCAGTGCTGCTCCAAAAACGTTCTGCAGATGATACTTTAGAAGTTTCACTGCAGTTTCCCAAAGGCCAACAAATTGGGGGATCGAGGTGGTGCTAAGAGCCATTCAGTATTTTCTGTGGCCAACCTATTTCTTATGGCATATTTCATTTGGTGTTCTTCATTCTGCTACAGTTGGTACAACTCAGTTAATTCTCTGTGTGCTCCAACAAAATTGGTAGCATTATCACTGTAGATGTGGGCACACCTCCCACACCGCGAGATAAACTGACTCAATGCAGCCAGAAATGCAGCATTTCTGAGTCCTGTCACAAGTTCTGTGTGTATAGCATTAGTACTGAGACACACAAATATGGCCACATATACCTTGATGGGAGAACCTCCTTGTTTAAGACTTGATTGAACAAGCCCAGGTCCACAGAAGTATATGCCAGTGTGCAAAAATGGTCTAGATGGCTTCAGCATCAGGGAAGGAAGTTCACCCATAAGTTGCTGAGCCATCCTGGAATTTTTCTTGAAACAACACAAGCACTCATTTACTGTCTTGTGTGCTAACTCAATGCCTTTTTAATGGCCAGTATATTGATCGAATCCCTGCAAGCAAGAGTTGTGGTCTAGCATGAAGTTATATGACATGATCATCTGTTACAATGAGTTTAGCCACCTTACTGTCCCTTGAAAGAAAGACAGGGTGTTTTTGGTCGTAATCCTCAAATTACTTCTGGAATATTTCCCCTACCCGAATCAGTCTTGATAAGCCAAGGAATGGATGCAACTGTCTTGTTGTGCTCCTTCAGCTGACCTGCCTTCCTGCCTTGATATCAAATATTTCCTTTATGAAACTCTTCACCTTGTTCGAATTTGATTACCTTTTACAGATCTGAGGACAGTTCTGAGACCTAAAAGGGTCGATTTACACATTCTGATGGGCCCTTTTTTGAATTTTCAAAGAATATACATTAGTAGGGTATCACTAGTTTCAATCTTTGTAGTAAGGAATATCTGAATATGAGTCCCAATGTTTGTGGGATGGCGGCCACGCTGCGCATCTATCTTTGTTCAGGCGCATAATTTACAGTAACGTTAACTGCACATGGCCATGCAAATCTTTTCTCACAATACCATCTTGGACCATGCCACTAACCACTTACTGCTGCTTAATGCTCTGATGCTACTCATCTTGAAACATAGTATTGTCGGCCGTACTTACATGTCTCCATTCGATGTTTTGGGTGAGTTCTTGGATTTCTGACACTTAATTGGCAACAAAGGTCTTCCAGGTGCTAGATAGATTCTTCAGACATGACAGGACCATAGTTGAATCTGATCACAGAATGCAACTACTATAAGACATTCTCACTATCTTCTGTGTTTTTTCGATCAGTTGCGATAACAACAATGCTGCACACAACTCCAAACAGGGTGGATATAACTTCTTCAGAGGCACCACTCTAGATTTGGAACATATGTAGATTGGCACACACAGACCCTGACTCATCAGTATGTCGGAGAAACACACATGCGCCATACGCTAATTCTGAGGCATCGCAAAACCCCTCAAATTGTATCTGCTTGGTTTATCCTGCCATCACGAACCTGGGGATCTAAATACTGTTGAGCCCTCCGAAATTGACATCAATTTGTATGCTGAAGTCATGGCAGTGATTCATCCCATTCCAACTGAAGTTTCCACAGCTCTTGCAATAACAGCTTGGCCTTCAGAATTACTGGTGCAATGAGGCTTAGAGAATTTAAGATCTTTAAAAATTTTATTCACTGTCCGTTTGGTAAATTTTGAGCTTCGTGGAAATTCCTTGACATTATTGTGAAAGAAATCCTGCTCTGAATTCTAAAGAATGCCTAGTGTTTTACTTGAATGATTATCAAGAAAGTCGATATAATCCTTGTTTTCTCTTACATTATTAGGCTCATGGTGAAGAACTTCTGGTTTGTTGGAGGTCAATACATATGTAAGTTAAATCCACCATGGTGAAGCAAATATATTAATTCCTTTTGTAGAGCTGTGGCTTCGTTTAATATATCTGCATCCATCATGATATCATCCACATAGAAGTGTCTTCTTATAATCATCGCCACCTTTGGGAAGTCATGTTCTTCATCTGATGGCATTTGATGAAGTGTTCTTATGGATAGAAATGGTGCTGAGGCTGTCCCATATGTGATAGTCTTGAGCTTGTAGATTTAAGTTTCGCTGTTTAGGTCATCATGCCATGAGATCTTTTGTAGATCTGCTTAGGATTGATCGATGAGGATTTGTCGGTACATTATGACAATGTCAGCTGTTATGTCAACTCTTTGGGTATGGAAACGAGCTATGATATAAAACAAGTTTTGTTGCATAGTAGGTTCAACCAGAAGTAAATCATTGAGAGACAGTCCTGTCGATGGCTTAGCTGAAGTATCAAAAACCACTGGCAACTTTGTTGTTGTGCTAGACTCTTTTACAACTGTATGATTAGGTAAGTAGAATTTGTTAGGAGTGCTTACAGTGTCATAAATGATGGGTTCCATATTATATTGCAAATAATATTCTTGCATAAATCCTGAGTATGTTTGTTTGGAGAATAGTTCTTCATAAACATCCCTTCCAGTTGATGAATATGGATTTGTGCCCCCTTTCTCGAATTGCCTAACATTGTAACATCATTCTTCAGTGGTAACTTGACTATGTAATGTCTTTGGTCATTTCGTTTAGTAGTCTCTGTGTCATGTTTTTCATATACTATTTCATCAGGTGAACAGTGAGATTTGGTCATGCATGTTTCCATATGCCAGAAGTTCTGTATTTGTTTGTGCAAATCATCATTGGTGATAAGATGGCATGAGTACAAGGGTTCAGTGTTAGATGAGGTGACCTGTCCGGATGCAACCTATCCAGAAGAGGTTTTCTGAAATGTTGGTGCATTTTAAGCAGGTTTGAGTTGACGAATGCACAAAATATTCATGAATACTTCTGCACCTAGAAGCATACATATTCTTCTAGGTGAGTGAAACCCTGGGTCTGCTAGTTTATTTGAGCATGGAATCTTCTAGCTGAGTAAATCTTCTTCCACCAAAGGTAGTTTATAAGTGATTGTGGGAAGCTCATGGCAATTCATAGAAGAAGCTAATGAATTGAGTCGAGACAGAATATTACAACAGACACTATAGTTGAGTTTAGATTTTGACTGGCCTATTCTTGAAACTGATGATGATATCCTTTGCCTTTTTAAGCCTAACATCTGAACAGCATGTTCGGTGATGAAGTTTGTTTGTGATCCAGAATCAAGAAGATACCTTATAGTAATGCAACCACCCTGTGAATATTGTGCATTTACCATTGCTGTAGACAAGAGGATCTGCACATTTCTTTCAGTGCTATTTGCTGTACATGACACTGAAGTACTTGCACCTGCTTCTTCATGATGTGTATATGGAAAACTATCCTCCTGTGATAGCGATAGTGGCTTTTTTGCATGTGTACTGCTGGAGTTGATGTACCTTCAACGTGTACCAGTGAATTGTGTTTTTAATACAGTGCTTGTACATGCCAGAGGTACACTGGTTTAATTGATGACCACTCCTAAGACGATTAAAACACATTCCCAGTTCTTTTATCGCTCGAATGGGTGCAATAGTTGGCATTTGGTGGAAGGTGTCACGATGATAAAGAGAATGCATTTGGTCAAAGATCTTGCATTTCACATTGTGTGAGGTGACATAGGAAATGGTGCTTGGTTAATGCCGACGTATCACTGTGTTAGGGACCCTCGTGACAACATTATGTCCAGTCCTCCTATGTTATCTACTCAGATGAACAACTTCTAGTATATGACATCGCTGCAGTAAGAACCTCGTTAATTTTGCTAGTGTTGGCAAAAATGTTACTGGTAATGTGATTTCTAATTCTCGTAGTGTTGTGTTGTCTATTTCGCTCGTTATTAAATGAATGAAAAGTGTATCCTAACTCTCAGTAGGCTGGTTTAGGACATTAGGTGCTAGTTATTGTTTATTGATATTGTAAAATAATGGTCTTAGGTGAATAGCTGATTCTCTTTCTACTTGTGGAAGGTTAAAAAAGGCTAACAAATGTCTACTCACCAAAACTCTTTTGTTATCCAAAATTTTGCTCAAAATATTCCAAGCAGTAGTGCAGTTCTGGGCTGATGTATCTAATGACTTAAAAACCTTGGCACTATCGCCTTGTAATCACAATCTCAAATAATGAAATTGTTGTATGTCACTAAGGGATACAATGTTGTGTATTAGAGATTTAATTGTAAACTAAAGAGCCAAAAAAAAACTGGTACACCTGCCTAATATCGTGTAGGGCCCCCACGAGAACGCAGAAGTGGCGCAAGAAGACGTGGCATGGACTCGACTAATGTCTGAAGGTATGCAGGAGGCATTTCACAAAATGAATACTGCAGGGCAGTCCACAAATCCGTAGGAGTGCGAGGAGGTGGAGATATCTTCTGAACAGTACGTTTCAAGGCATCCCATATATGCTCAATAATATTCATGTCTGGTGATTTAGATGGCCAAGGGAAGTATCTAAAGTCAGAAAAGTGTTTCTGGAGCCACTCGGTAGCAACTATCGACGTGTGGGGTGTCACATTGTCCTGCTGGAAATGTCCACGTCTGTCAGAATGCACAATTGAAATGAATGGGTGCAGGTGATTGGACAGGTTAATTACGTATCTGTCACCTGTCAGCGTCATATCTAGACGTATCAGGGGTCCCATGTCACGCCAACTGCACACGCGTCATACCATGACAGAGCCTCCACCAGCTTGAACTGTCCCCTTTTAATATGTAGGATCCATGGATTCATGAGGATGTCTCCATANCGTCATACCATGACAGAGCCTCCACCAGCTTGAACTGTCCCCTTTTAATATGTAGGATCCATGGATTCATGAGGATGTCTCCATACCTGTACACATCTATCGGCCCGATAAAATTGGAAAAGAGTCTCGTCACACCAGGCAGTGTGTTTCCACTCATCAATAGTCCAATGGCGATGTTGGTGGGCCCAGGCGAGGCGTAAAACGTTGTGTCGTGCAGTCAAAAACGGTACACGAGTGGGCCTTTGTCTGCGAAAGCCCACATCAATGATGGTCCGTTGAATAGTTCACACGCTGGCACTTGTTGATGCCCCAGCATTGAAATCTGAGACAATTTGAGAAAGGGTTGCATGTCTGTCACATTTAATGATTATCGTCAGTCGTTGTTTGTCACGTTCGTTCACGATTTTTTTCTTGCCGAAACGATGTCGAAGATTTGATGTTTTACCGGATTCCCGATATTCACGGTACACTCGTGAAATGGTCGTACGCGAAAATCCAAATTTCATCGCTACCTCGGAGATGCTATGTCCCATCTCTCGTGCGCCGACTATAACACCACATTCAAACTCACTTAAATCTTGATAACCTGCCATTGTAGCAGCAGTAACCGATCAAGCAACTTTACCAGACGCTTGTTGTTTTATATGGGCGCTGCCTACCGGATCATGTTATTCTTATTGGTTCCATGCCTCTGTTATTTGCATACACACGCCTATACAAGTTTTTTGGCTGTCCTGTGTATCATAAAANACACACGCCTATACAAGTTTTTTGGCTGTCCTGTGTATCATAAAAACACAGCCACTCATCATACTGGCCACTAGATTTTGGGATAGTGATTGGTGATAGCTTAAATGCTGGCACAGATTCCGATTTTCCTTCGTGTACTAAGTTATCGACGACAGTGGCTTCTGCTGCAGCTACCTGATAATCTTCAATGTGATATGCAATTGCGGAAACTAAATTAACATATGTGTTCTCAAATTCTTCCCATTCATTTTTATTGAGCTGTGACATATCAATGATTTATATTTCCGAGTGAACATTGTCAAACTCAGACCACCACTTTTCCAATTTAGGGAGGCATCATCTTAGTGGTTTTACGTCCTGTTGAGGATTGGTATCAATTCTATCAATATACTTTTTGAACCGTTTCATGCGATACTTAATTTGGCTCCTTTTCACTACAAAATCTTCAAAGACTCTGCCATAGTGACTGTTGTTAACCTACACGACTACTTGACCCATGTAGAACACTAGACTGAGTGGTTATGAATTAGGAGCGATATGAAATGAGGATCAAGCAAGGTAATAATTGGATGAGCAAACTCATTCACCAGTTGGTTATTGGCTGGAAATCGACTCCTGCACTCCTTCCTGTCGAATCACGATCGGTTTTCGTAGTATAAATGTAGTGGTGCACACTGGATGCACCTCCGATGAAATTTCACACATTGTTCACAAATCGACTTGTTCACAATACTAGTTGCTCTTGGGTCCGACCGATGGTGATGTGGTGACGACCATTTTAACATGCTAAGTATTATTTGAGATTTGAAGTAACTATTCCGGAATACATCCAGCCGCCCACAATACCAAAATGCTGATGCAAACACGTATCATGTTCTGATGGTGTGAAATAACACGAATTTTGACATTCTGATGTTAAATGCTGCACGATACAAGAACTGGTGATGCAAAATTGGAACATACATTGCCAATAGCCGTCTGCCCACACTACCTGACCCTTGTCATCACAGCCAGCCACTACCCTTTCCACATTTCTTCAAGTGTCGTCGCCTGATGCGGTTATGAAGAAGGGAGGAGAACCATTAGGCGCCCTCGCTTCTGGGAAGTGCATGTGCGCTGGCGTGCCTGTTTGAGGCCTGGTGCTCACTAATACAAACAGAGTCATCTACTGTTTGTATTATAGGGTTGTGTTGTCGGTTAGTCTTGTCCGCTGTTCTAGCGGCTTTTGCAGGAATAGGTCTTGGCAGGAGCCATTCTTGGGTGTAGTAACTCTCTTCAGGAAACGATTGGGGATTGGTCAGTAATGGAGAGTGTGGAGTCGTGTGGTTGTGCGATGGAGAGGTAGGAGGGTGAGGGGACGAGCTATGTCAAGTTATTGTGGGACAGGGAAGGTGGTCGGGTGGTGGGTTGGCATACATGGTTGATAATGACATTTGAGCTATGTTAAGCAAAAGGCGAGGGAAGCGGAGCGGCGAGAGGCATGTTGTTGTTCTCGAGGGGGAGGGGGGCTATGTGCATTATGAAAAGCTAATAATTCGCTTTCTGTGTCGTAAGATTTATTGGTTTATATAACAAATTAAATATATAGGTGGGTATTCAGTCGGCTGCTGCTCGTTATACCAGGGAGTTACTTAGCTCTGGTACCATTACAAGATTCGAACTTTTAGTATCTCAGACATCCAACTTGGTGTTTCGCATTAGATATGTAATCTTTTCGTCCATATTTTTTCGTTTTTACTGTAGTTTTTTTCGCGATTATTTCTTGATTTGTCGTGTTCACTCTTATGAATTAAAGGTTTAGATTAGCATCATCCAAAATAGGAGTCGTAGTCAGTAACGTAATATGTTGGTTGATTTTAACGAGTTTCTTTAGATTTTTTATTTTTTTCTAGTTTTGTTTTTTTTTTTAGTGTTATTGGAGTTAATGTCAATGTCACCAGCATTCAACATGGGTGCCAGAGTAAATGATGGAATATGTTTCTAAATTTCTACGAGTATCTTCCGATTTTGTAGCATTTCTTTCTCGATTTTTTGAGTTAAAGGTTATTGGGGTCAGTTTCAATTTTGTCAACAACCAACACGGTGGTCGGAATCATCAATGGAAAATTTTCTTATATTAATTGAAAACATTTTTTAATTTTTCAATTTTTCTAAATTTTTTACGAATTAGGAGAGAAGTATTGAGCGTGGTGGGGGATTGGTAAGGGTGGTGTGGTGTATGAGGGTAATGTTATGTGTTCCTCGATTTTTAGAATTTTTAAATTTTCCTCGATTTTTATAATAATTGCCTTGGGTGTGGGAGAGGGAATTTTTGGTGTGGGTGAAAAGGGGTTTGGTGAGGGGGAGGTGTAGGTAGAGGGTGAGGATGTGGTAGGTGGAGGATACTTTTCGGGTGAGGGGCCATGTCCGTTGATCCTCCCCGATTTTCTGGATATGGTTCGGAGCGAAACCTCCTTTACTTCTCTGAAGGTTAAGTTACTCATTACACTAAGAGCCTCTAATCCTCTTGCTCATGTGAGGACTTTTGTGCTTCTGCTTCGAGGAGCTTCGAAACAGCTTTCCTTATATTTAAATTATTACTTATTATTTGATGGAAAAAGAGATTTTTTTTTTTAAATAATTTTTTTATGAAGTGATATTTTAGGTAAAGCAGGCCATTTTGTTGATAACATGGCCGCCCCAGGCAATGACCTATGCCTGTGCCATAATCGCAGGCGAGTAATCAGAAAATCCGATACCTTGATACCTGTACCCGAATGCCCATTGTATGTATACTAACCAGCCATACCAACCATAAACAGCTGACAGTATCCATCGATCATACCGAACAGTCACACCGACCATATCCTCTATACTGAACACAACGTCCATCCCTGCCACTCCTTCCATTCCAACCAGCCATTCTATTCGTAACAACCGTCAACCGTGATTGGCAGGCACTACCAACCATCAAGACTGATATATTTAAAATTCTAATGGGCAAGATCGACCAAATTGACTAGCCAACCAAATAATTAAACCAGACTAACCCACTAGCCCAACAGACAAGACCAACTACTTGCCCAACCGATTGTCAAACCAACCATATAAATTGTACCGTCTACCTATACTAACAGGTGATGTCGACAAATCTCTAACACATCGCTAACACATATCTCACAGCAAAGCTATTAGTCAAAAACTTCGAAAATTTTCTCGCCATTATTTGTGATACTGTGACAAGACTTCAGCTACTATTTATGCCATCATGAGAAAAGTGAAAGATTGAAAACACTTCTCATTTAGAAATGTGAGAAATTGAAAATTTTAATTTGTGAAACGCATTGAAAAACAAATAAATAAAAAAAAATTTTTAATTTGATTTATTATACCATTACTTAACGCTGTTCCAGCAAACCTTAATATCATGATGTAGGCACTTGGCAACGAACCATTAACACTCCCCAAACTCTGGGGAAAATAGGAAAATTGTTTTAAATCATACTGACAAATAATATTTTGTATGATTTCTGGTCTTGAACTCATATCCCCACACCATGCCTGAAATGCAGAGATTGCTTAAATAATTATATCACTTGTATATTTCAAACAATGTTAAAATAGTTACACATCTTTGGACGGTATTTGAACTGTTCAATCTGTATTTCACTATATCCTATACCGGCATCGTCTAAAAATTGGTTAACAGAACACATTATATCTTACATACACAATAGTATAATGGGAACAAGAAGTAACTGATATAACTAATAAGCCTACTTTCCTCAACACGGGTGCAATTCATTTAAAAATAAGTTATTAAAATACGAGATCGTAGGTACGACTTGACTTCTCTTTGAAAGCAATAACATTATAAATGAAACCAGATATGTATGCAACAGTAGTGAGACAATAACAAATACACACATGCCTTACTCGGGACTTGAACCCAGAAAACCTCGAACAATAAGATAGAGCAATTTATTCATTATAGAGGTCGGATCCGGAGAATGAACTTCTGATGTATTCAGTCTAATGTTACGAAAAAAGGGGTTAACTAAGATAAAATATTTAGAGGGCCATCATTTTAAAAAAGTGACTGAACCACTTAAACATATAACTTTACATGATCTGCTGTAGTGCTACTTGTATGAAGAATTAGGAAAAAATCGGTTGATTGGTCCCTGAAAAATGGCATAAAAACCTCATTTTCTTATTTCATGCTGTTGTACAAAATTGCCGAAAAGGGCTCTACTTTTAATGTATCCCTTCTACATACACATTTTTTGTTGAATGTGTTTAAAATGTTTAATAAATGGGGCAAATTTTAAATATAACTATTTATGAAACCGCCATTTTGAACATTGTTGTCTGATCCACTTCAATCATGAAAATTTGCGTGCACTTCTATATAATTTATGGTGAGCACAATTTAGTAGAAAATAGTTGAAATGATCCAGTGTAACAGTTGGTGGGAAACGGTTTATTGGTCCTCGAGATATGGCATTAAACCAACATAATTTTCATATGGCGAAATTCATAAATTGAGAACAAAAAATTAATGTTTTAGCTCATACGATGATTGTATACAGACAATATAGGAAGTTAAGTTAAAACATATTACATAGCTGTGTAAATATAGAAACAAAACTAAAATGATTTTATAGCCGCTAATCTGAAATAAATGTGTCGTACTTAAAAAATATGTATAATAATATATCCTACCACATTAAAACATCTTCGCCAAATTTTGCACAATTGGATTGATTGTTTCCGGAGATATGAGATAGAAACCTTCATTTTTTACTAGCGAATGGGCCCGGTTTCGCCCGGATAAAATAGAGTTTTACAGTATTTTACAGAGTTTTACAGAAATATTTATATAACACTATTATTTAAACGTTAAGACATGGGAGTACTTTCCCTTGGTAGTTACCAACTTTACTGGGCACAAGTCAGTCAGTATACCTGTTGAAAAATATGCTAGTAGGGGCAGTGACATTTTTCAAAGGTTGAATTCGAAATTGTTCATAATAAAGTGAACCGCCTAAAAAATGATTTCAACATGTCATGCACACTACAAAATTTTATAGGACTTGTAAACCAACGAAAGCAAGATATTTTATTTTAAATACAACTTAAAATGGCCGTCACGATGACTTTGGGCGTACACTAATAAATAGATTTGGAAAAAACAGTTAATTTATGTGTAAACAGAATTATAAAATTAAACTATGTTGGCCTAGGTTTTTAATTGATTACGGCAACCCAAAAAGAAAGGAAATATTTTTTACCCGATAGCCAAGAAGTAGGGTATTGTTTCTGGAGTGCATCTGTGCAACTATCGCGTAGTTACCACATTTCCGCTTTCCAGCGTCGATGTATGAAAATCAAAACATGAGTTTCATCAAGCTCTAGGTTTAGAAATAAGTGTACCTTGATACAACTTTTTGCGCTTGGCTGAGGAATCTTATTGATCACCAAAATTAAGCAACGTTCCCAGTGGCACACATTTGGATGGGTGACCGTTTAGTGGCATAACATTTGAGCGCTTCCGGGCTTCGGAGGGCACGTTAAATATTCGGTCCCGGTTTTTATCTTTGATAGCAGTCGTTAAGCCATTTCAGAGGTCCTTGGGTGGCCTGATAACCACTGACACCAATTAAAGTAACCTATGTCCTATTCCAGGACGTTAAGAACCTACACATCAAATTTCATCAAAATCCATTCAGCCGTTATGTAAGTGTGTTCGGTCACGTTCCCAGCCGTTGCAAATTTATGTTTTGTTGTTATTCCACAGGAACCGTACAATTTACCGGGATATAAACTATGCTATGTTATTTTGCAGGATCGAAAGTACCTACACATTAAATTTCATCAAGATCCGTTTAGTCGTTATGGAACTGTGGGGTAACAAACACACACACACAGGCTTTCGCATTTATAGTATTTTTAGGATTCATGGGGCTATAAAAAATAATCATTAAATAAGGATCTGCATAGACATAAATTATGGTTGTAATAGGCACTTCCAGCATACAAATGTAAGTTGGAATTTGTTTCGTTGATAATATAAACTGATCTAAAATATATATTGCCATTATTTTGAAAATAAGTGCCTGACTGACTTAAAACATACCAGTTTACACCGCTTGCTGCAGTACTGTTAGTTTGTCAAATTTGGCAGAAAACTGTGATATGTTTTTCGAGATAAGACATACAATTTTTTTTATTTGCATGTTGCTTTCTTAAAAATGGAGGATAACAGATGCACTGTGTAAATACATTTTAATGTGGTAATATTTATTGCCAGCATACAGAGTCAATTTGGAATTGATTACATGGTTTCGCCGATCTAGCATTGCAAAGTAAAAGGCTGTAAGGCCATAATTTTGAAAATCCGTGAATTACATGCTTAAAACATACCACTTAACGTCACGTGCTTCAATACTACTTTTTTGCCCAATTTGATAGTATTAATTTTTTACCGAGATATGACTTAACACCTTTATTTTTTCCTATTTAACTATCTTCCGAAATGACCTGCAAACGTGGTTGTGTGGGTATATATTTTCCTTATAACAGAAATTTTCGTTATACGAAATAAATGAGTAATTATTTAAATTGTATAGTAGATATACCAAATAAACCTAAAACATGTTTCCCGCCATTCTGAAAGTAAGTACCTAAACAAGTTCAATCTCGAATGTTTACTTGGCCTATTATAAATTTACTTGCCTACCAAATTGGGTAAGACTTGGTTCAATGGTTTTCAAGACATTTTGAGAAACTTTTATTTATTAACTTGGTACTATTTTACAAAATGACAGACCAACCAAATGTACATCTCCAAATTCATAGCTAGTTAATGCTCTGCCAGCATACACAATTTTGTTTATATCGGTTAAATTGTTTCCGAGATATGACATCACCCCAAATATTAAAATGGCCACTGTTTTGAAAGTACTTACCCGACGTCATCGAAAATTATGAAAGTCAGGTTTCCTTTTTAGTTATCATAAGTATACTAAGTTTCGTGAAATGCTGTTCACACATAAAAAAATTTAAATGGGTGGCACACACATGACAGCTACACACACACACATACATATATACACATATGCATGCAGACACACAGACAGGAAAGTGATCTCATAAACTTTCTTCCCATCGGAAAAAAGGCCAAAATGTTTGAGCACGAATGAATGGAGCACCCATGTCGGCACCGACTGCCCATCATGTTGTGATGTCAACAGGTCTCCATCTTGCTTCCAGGTGAACTTGACATTGACCCTGTGAACAATATCTTGACCTCGGGCTCATGATGTTGGATAACCTTGAATCCCCTTCCCAAAACCGAAAATTCCCAAAAAAACAAATTGAAAATTTGCAAAAAAAAAAAAAATCCAAAATATTAGAAAATTAAAATTTTTTTTTCGAAATTATTTAAATAATCGTGCAAATAATACTGTTTTCGAAGCAAATACAGCAGAGCACAAATACTCTCGGCACAAAGACAAGCAGTCGATTAACTCCCAGAACTAATTTTGTATTTGGTAAATACTCTTTGTGGAAAATGCAGTACTTAGAGATATACATGTGATGTAATTAACTTTATAACACAGATTATGTACATTAGAATACAAAATTTATTAGGATTACACAACTGTACATGGTCTCTGTCCATGATAATTCTGTATTGTGTGAAGCCACTACTTGCTGAAATCAGTGCAATCGGAGCCCCTAAACGTCGTAACATGGAACCAAAGAGGATGTGGATATGTCTATGGGGAATCTCCCTCCACATGGTTGTATGCGAGTCCAAAAAGTATCAAAAGTTGTTTCTGTAGGACCGTGACGAAAAAGTCACCGACCAACCATATCCCAGATATGTTCGATGTGTGACATGTCAGGCGAACATGTAGGCCAGGGAAGAAGTAGTTCTCGTCGTTCACTGAGGAATGCTTGCACCTTCCTCGCCAGATGTGACCATGTATTGTCCTGCTGAAACACGGCACGTGGAGTTGCCTGACAGATTGGAAGTATTTCTGGCTCGTAAACCTCACTGATGTAGTGGTTGCTGTTCAGATGGCCACTAATAGTTAGGAGTCAAGATCGCATGTTTTATCCAATGGCGTCCAAAACCATCACACTTATCATTTGTCTGTTATTTCACTCCACAATGCAGACTGCCAGATTGGGGTCACCACAGTAGCATCCAAGAAGTATGCGGCCATCACTGTAGAACAGGCTTAAGCGGGACTCATCCGAAAACACTACATTTTGCCACTCAGCGCACCAGAGACCGAGTACATGTGCCCATTGCAGTCTGGGGTGTTTGTGGTTTCTGGACAATGGAAGCCGATGCAATGGCATGTGTGCCACCGGTCCATCCTGTAGCAGATGGCATCGAACCGTAAATACAGAGTGGTCCACACCTGTGGCAGTGTTACAGTGTCGAGCCAACACTGTAGACGAGGCTGTATGGTCCGTTACAGCCATGCGGACAAGATGGCGGTTATCCCGTGCTGTAGTCACATTCCGTGGTCCTGTAACCGCTCATCGCTGTGCACAACCCTCTTTTTTCCACAGGTTCCACACATGCATCACTGTTGTAGCAGCATTCCCTGTACGAGCCAAAATGTCACGGTATGACAAACCCGTTTCTCGGAGACCTACCATTCTGCCCCATTCGAACTGACTTATATGCTGATATGACCCTCTTAGAAGTGGACGAGGCATACTGACACTTGCTTTCACTTCGTTTGATGGCTTTTCACTGACTAATCTTGGCATAAAACTGACCTTCCTGGTCCCACACGAGAGGGCACTGCTGGGCCTACATGAATGTGCAATCGTAATTACTTATGTTGGTAAACTGTTCTAAACATCCTCCGAGTTTGGTGTCATTCGGGCCATAATTTATCATTTCTGGGTGTTGCAATTTTCACAACAATTGTGTATGTCAGATATCTCAATTTACTATAACTTAGACATATCTTTACCCCATTCACCTCTGCTAACATCTCATTGCATTTACATCACAAATCCTCCCATCCCCTACCAGAGATATTTATTATATCCTTTCGGCCCCCTTAACTCCTGCCTGTAACCACCACCAATTTTAATAAGCTGTTTAACTGTCCACATTTCTCTCTGCCCACATCAGACACTTTATTTATTTTAGATACAGCCAACACCACCACTTCTCATTTGCTACTATCTCTATAATTATTCACATATCTGCTCCACTTCCCATGTTATTCCTCCAGTCCTCCTCAAGAAGACCCATCCCTTCCCACACGTCGTAGACCTGAAGGGCGTGTTGGCGGAATGCTATGCGTCGGGGGAAGATTGCTTGAATGGAGACTTTTTACTTAACTGTGACTGCGGATTTTGGTGAGTTGTCATCGTTGGGTGGTGTAGCTGGGTCAGCTCTGCGTCCCTTCTCGGAAGTCCGGGGTTGGTGTCTAACACTTGTGGTGTCTCTGCGATCTCGGCTGGCCGTTCCCGTCGGAGACCTTAGCACTTCTCCTCTCCTACATCAACGTCCACCAAGATCCGGCTTGGTCTTCCGACTCCTTCGCCTCGCGTCGAGGCCACAGAACAACTCTCTTCCATCTCGACTGCGCTCATGATTTAACTCGTTCGTTGCTATATTGAAGTTACCTTTGTCAGCGATTTCTCGAGAGAGGTTAGGGAGTTCCCCTGTGTAACTCGGGCGTTTTGTGCCCGATTTTGTGTCTTGTCAAAGGAAGGTGCGCTCCAACCAGGGTGAAGGAAGGCCGAGGTTGGTGTCGCCGGAATTCCTACTGTACTAATTACCGAGCTGTGGTCTGCAGAATTCTGGTCGGGGGCCCCCCTGCTTCCTTCATCGTGACCTGCCTATCTGCCATTGCTATTGCGTGGTTGAAGGTTGTACCCGGAGCCAATAGCCTAGGAACTTTCCCTGTGTCATTCGAACCTCAGTTCATCCCTGTGGTAATCCCTGGGTTGAAAGTTTCGTAGTCAGCTGCCTACCCTTGATATGTATTAATAAGATGGCAGGGTATGGTAGCGGCGCTATGCCTATTATAGTATGTGACCTCCATCATNGGTATGGTAGCAGCGCTATGCCTATTCTAGTATGTGACATTCTGTCAACACCCCCACCCCCTCCGGATGATGCACTGGTTCACACATTGCCATCACATCGACTACATGTTCCGCATCTGTCTGGTTCCCTCTTCTGTGAGTCTCTGCGGGTGATGTCGTTGCCCGCTCCCCAGCGCATGTCTAGTGCGCGGACAGCTAGGCTATCTCCCCTCTGCTTTCCCCTCTTGTGGCCGCTCGCCTAGCTGTAACCACATCCTCCCCCTCTTTATGCTTTGACCTAGTGAGGGGTGCTGTTATCAACTGGTGCATCATTTGCCTCTCTGTCCATGGCCTTGACTCAAGGACCTCTCCCTCCAAACGCTTATCTCGTTATGTGATGTGAATGTCCTGACATCAGAAGGGAACTCTATTGGTCACTGCGGAACAACGCACTATGCTGATGGCTTATATGATTTACAAGATACATTTCCTATACATCGCAGGCCATACTAACACTGAAGAAATATATTTTTTAACTCCTAATTCCATGGGAATGGTCTCAGAATCTCTTTAATTGACATTATTTACAAACAAATCAAACCCTGATTATATTTCACAATTATCTTACTTCACTACAACTAATTAAACCGGTTAATTACACACTCAAGTAATCCATCCGGACCACAGTAATACTGGCTGATTACTCCTCTGTTCTGCCGCACTAAGTGACCCGTCCAGGTCATGATAATTCTGTTCTTATTGAACAGTCGCAAACAGGTATTCGAGCAAGCTTCTTTCAGCAATTACTTGTGTAGTGACAGGTGTTATTTTACCTCTTATGGGGGATAGCAGGCCAAGCAACAAAAAATAAAAACAAAAACCCTTATCTCCTCCAAATAGGGAACTGTGACACTTACAATACAAAAACAATTTACCATTCGGCTGAGGGCCTAAATCTCTAATAAATACATACTACACTGAAAAAAAATATCATGCAATTCGGCTAATGGCCTCTATTTCTAACTTAACCTTAGTAAACTGGGGGAGTTNTACACTGAAAAAAAATATCATGCAATTCGGCTAATGGCCTCTATTTCTAACTTAACCTTAGTAAACTGGGGGAGTTGGCAATTACTGTCCCATGCATTTTGCTGCTTACTTTAGCGGTCTTTAGTGCATAAAAGAACACATATTTATACCTTTTTACACATAACCAATATCCCTCACTCAAAAATGGTAAAAAATAAGTAAACCCTGGTAAACAATGAGACTAATGTCCCTCATCTCTTGTCGCTGACTTTAGTGGTCTTACTGCACGTGTTTGAACACATAATTACATTGTGAAAACAACACTCTACAACTGGGCTGAAGGCCTCTTAACACTTAGCTTTTCAGGTACTGAAAATAATCTTTCCCCCTAAATATACACACAGAAGACATTTAAAAAATATATACACTTGCTGCATTTTTTTCTGTGTCCAATAGGGCTTCTCCCCCTTGTTGCTCTCAGCAGGTGACACATGCCAAACACTCTACCTTGTGTCGCACAGAATATGTTCCTGGTTGTGACTGCTTGGCCCCTGCACTTCACGGGGCCTGTACTCGCGACGATCCCTGTAGTGGTTGCGTCTCTCCCGGTTCCGGCAGCTGCACCAAGGCTGGATCCCCCTGGTCTTGTTAACTTCCATCTGGTTAAGATAGCCCCGCCCTACTCCTGCACTGTATCCGTGGAAATGTGCAGGGGATGGAGGTCCCTCATCATCCTCCCGATCAGGTGGTTTGGTGCCATCTGTAGGTGGTTGGCTCTCGTCTCTTCTCGGATACTTTCTCGGGTGCGACTCTCTGTCAGTGCTAACTTGCAGGGTGTGTCTTGAGGCTTCTCCATGCGAGCTGTATGTTCCATTCTCCTCTCCCCCCCTACTTCTTCGCATGTGGTCGCCACTTCTCCTT
>NQII01000293.1:152199-181405 GCA_002778355.1 Clitarchus hookeri | reverse complement strand
CCCCCTTCTTTCTCCACTTTCTCAGCAACCGCTTCCTGCTTCCTTTCGTTCTTGCGCTATCACCTGCCTTCCAATTTTCTCTCATTTATCCCGGCCTCCTCTTTTTGCTTCCTTATCTCCTCTATCTCTTCGTCAGTGTCCTCACTGTCCACCATCTGGTGAGCTAGTGGCATACTGCGGGTTTCCTCTGGGTCATTCCTTGTATCTTCTCTAGGGTAATCGATGCGGGGTTCGGGTATAGGACGTATCTGGTCCCTTGCTACCTTCTGCATTCTTCCCATCTCGTCCTGCACCCAGTACACATTAACTTGGCGCCCTACTATGACATATGGCCTCTCCCATTTTGGCGCAAATCCCGCACAGAATTTGTCACTGGCTCGGCTCAAAGGGTGGTTACGTAACAATACATGCCTACACTCGTGCAGATGGCGTCCGCTGATTGCTTGCTCTGGGTACTTACGCTGGATATACCGGTGCTGGTTTCTCCAAGCTGTGCCTGTTCTCCGGATAGCCGCTCTTCTTATCTCTTCGGGGACGGGCAGTTAGGCAGCTTCCATTTCCTACTGCCACTTCCCGCATCGTCAGAGTTTGTATCCTAGTACCAGCTGGCTGGGGGAAGTTCCATAGCATAATTGTGCCTGCATCGTAATGTGTGCAGGATTTCTGGTAGCTGTACGTCCCATTGCATCTGGTTGTCATCCATTCTTATGTGCATGCTCTTTTTCAATTCCTAGTTCCGGCGCTCAATAGGGTTAGCCTGGGGGTGGTAGGCTGAAGTCATCCAGCTTTCCAACCCCCATGCCTCGCATGCTTTCAACCATTATATGCCCGTAAACTGGGACCGGTAGTCTGTTAAGACACATTTCGGATATCCCCATCGGGGAAAGACCTCTCGCTCCATCTGTCAGATAATTGTGCTTGCTTCCTGATTGGGTAACAGGAACGCTTCCGTCTTCCTGGAAAACTGGTCTGTCACTACCAGGAAGTGTCTCCTTCCTCGGGGTGTAGGCGGGTATGGGGCCATAATATCTGTGGCGATGAGGGTCCATGGAGCTGTTGGCCACCCGGGTGTGTATCGCGTCTTCGGTATTGGGTAAGCTTTGTTTTCACAGCAAGTCCGACATCGGGTGATGCATTCTCTGACTTCACGGCCAACTCTGTGCCAGGTGTACCGGTTGGGCAGGGCCCTTAATGTCTCGTGAAATCCTGGTTGTCCCGCATGGGGGTGATCATGGTGGTGTTCGCAGATACTGGTTCGTAGCTCATGGAGAACGCAGATTTTCCACTGATCTGTTTGCAGGTGCGTTCTTGCCCAGATGTCGCAATTTCTTTCTTCATACCGGTCCAGATATTTTCTCTTTAGCTCCGGTAATTCGGAATCGGTCTGCTGTTGGTGTTATAACAGTTCCTTGTTACGTGGAACTTAACTAGCTGTAGCTCCAGGTTATTGGATCGTGGTAGCTTTGTGGGTAGGAGGGTAGCATATGCTCACAGTCGTCGGTTCCTCTTTGGTAGTTCGCCTCCTCACCACAGATTTCTTGTGTTTTTGCGTGTTTATTGCGGCCTCCTAATTTATAGCCATCATATCCCACTTTCCTAAGTTTAATAGCTTTTGCTGGCAGTCGATTATACAACCTTAGCTTGTCAGCCATGGTTGCCCGAGAATAATTTCTTGCACTTAATGNGCTTTTGCTGGCAGTCGATTATACAACCTTAGCTTGTCAGCCATGGTTGCCCGAGAATAATTTCTTGCACTTAATGTGGGGCGCAAATGAATTCTGTTTCTATTGTTTCCACACTCATGGATACTGGCAATGTAACCTTCCCTTCTATAGCCAGTCTTGACTCAGACTGGGACATTTGAATTATTCGGGAGTTTTTCTGCATTCCTTTTTTCTGTTCGGGTGTTAGCAGCCGGCTTTTAATGAAATTTCCGGCTACGNTATTCGGGAGTTTTTCTGCATTCCTTTTTTCTGTTCGGGTGTTAGCAGCCGGCTTTTAATGAAATTTCCGGCTACGGCAGTGGCCAGGACCACCTTAATATCGTTTCTTATTGATTTGGACTCCGACCCAAGGGGCTTGTGTTCCCAGTCTCGGATCGCTTAATGTAAGTATTCGTCCCACCCTTTTACTTCCGCCAGGGGTGACAGGTGACTCGAGGTCCCGGTGAGCGAATTTCCTGGCTCTTGCTTCTGGTGGTTCCTCTTCCTTCTCTCAAGGGAGGAACCCCAGGTAGATTTCTCCCTTTCGGTGGCTATTCAGGCTTTTACTGAAGGGCAATCGCGATGTAAATGTCTTGCGGGCACAGTATCAGCACCAGGGTAAGATATTTCCTTCCTCGCTGTTGGCGGGTTTGTTATTCTTGGTTGCCAGCACTGGGCGGGCGCCTGGGAGGGTTGGTGGCAGGCGTGTCGTGACATCTGCTCTTTCCATTTCCTGATAGTCTATGTCCGCTTCTATTGCCCTTTCTACCAGTTCCTCCATTAGTATTGCCCGCGTGTGTGTCGAAGAGCACTCCGTATGGCTGGTATTAATAACTTTGTAATAAAATGAACCCCCTCCGCCTCTGCTCCTTCGGGTGCGATAAGTAAATACATCTGTGCTTTTTTCCTAACAAAAATTTCTACCTCCTCCTGTTTCTGTTGCTTCTGTGTGTAAAATTCTGTCCATAACGCGGTGAGTACATCTTCCCCTGCAAATTTACTGCTCAGGCAGGTAGCAAATTGTTCCCATGTTATCACAAATTCGCACTACCTATTCCACCAGGTTAGGGCGGTTTCCTTTAGCTGTTACTGTGCTTTTTGTACCCATAGTTTACTGGAAAACCCACCGGCCTGAAACTAGTGTTAACAAATTTTCATAAACAGTTCTGGGTCCTCATGTGGCCTTCCTGAGAAATCAGGCAAGACTACTTCCTCTATTATTCTTTGCTCCTTTACTACCCGGTTACCGGGGGTTTCGGCCCAGGTTAGAAGGGAGTTCCCATTTCGTTCGTCCTTGGCATACCCCACAACAGTATACCAAGCCCCTATATCTCTCGGCCTCGTCGGGCCACCCTAAACACTTGTTGTGTAATGACTGTGGACATGTAGCACACACTTTGCGGCGCGTGTTGTGTCCCTGGCAATAAAGAAGGTCGCACCGCATCTGCTGTTCCTGGCAATTAAGGCAACGATAGTCCATCCTTTGCATCAGCCGGAAAGTGTCTGGCCAGCCAATACACTGGTAACAATGGTGTTGAGGGCAAGTGCTGCACCTGACCATGTACAGTCCTGTACTGTGACACAGTGGAGGACTGCACCGCACCATGTGATCCTCTTTTCCTTTGTTCCTCGTCCGGATGTTATTTCGGGTTATCTGGGTTCATCGCCTCGCTCCCCTCCTGTGGTATTCTGACCCGCATATCCTCTAGACTCCTCACCCACCTTCTATTGGCATTCCTCGTCTGCCGGCCTGATAAAATTGCTTCGTCTTGAGTTAATGTGTTATTATTGGGTGCCACAGGATTATGTTCTAGACTCCCTGAAATCTCGGACATCCTGGTTAACTATGTAGGGGCGAGACCCCTTCTTACAGGTATCAGTCTGGTCCTTGATATCTGTATACGCAGAATTAACTCGCCACATGCTTCTGCTATCTGATACTGAGTTACTAGACATTGGTGCAGATTAAAGGCACGTGTAGTTGTTGCATCAGGAGTGAACAAATACTCTTAGTCTCTGTAGTTAACACACAAGTCTTTTATTTGACTAAAAATAACATGGGTATTTACACACACACAAGACTAAGCCCCCCCCCTCCCCCCATCCACATGTCGTAGGCCTGAAGGGTGGGTTGGCGGAATGCTATGCGTCGGAGGAAGGTTGCTTGAATGGAGATTTTCTACTTTACTTTTGCTGAGGCCTTTGGTGAGTTGTCTTCATTGGTTGGTGTGGCAGGGTCAGCTCGGCGTCCCTTCTTGGAAGTCCGGGGTTGGTGTCCGTGACTTGTGGTGTCTCTGCGATCTCGGCTGGTGGTTCCTGTCGGAGACCTTAGCGTGTCTCCTCTCCTGCTTCAACGTCCATTATGATCCGGCTCGCGCTTTCGACTCCTCTGCCTCGTGTCGAGGCCGCCTATCAACTCTCTTCTGTCTCGGCTGTGCTCGTGATTTAACTCGTTCTTGGCTCTATTGAAGCTACCTTTGTAAGTAATTTCTCGGTAGTCAGTTGGGGAGTTCCCCTGNTCAACGTCCATTATGATCCGGCTCGCGCTTTCGACTCCTCTGCCTCGTGTCGAGGCCGCCTATCAACTCTCTTCTGTCTCGGCTGTGCTCGTGATTTAACTCGTTCTTGGCTCTATTGAAGCTACCTTTGTACGTAATTTCTCGGTAGTCAGTTGGGGAGTTCCCCTGTGTAACTCGGGCGTTTTTGTGCCCGATTTTGTGTCTTGTCNAGTAATTTCTCGGTAGTCAGTTGGGGAGTTCCCCTGTGTAACTCGGGCGTTTTTGTGCCCGATTTTGTGTCTTGTCAGTGGATTGTGTCCTCCAAGCAGGGTGGAGGAAGGGTGACAGAGACATCGTGAGGATTCCTTCGGTACTTAATTCCGATCTGTGGTCTGCACAATTCTGGACGGGGGCACCCCCTGCTTCCTTCGTCGTGAGCCGCCTATCTGCCATTTCTCTTGTGTGGCTCAAGTTTCTCCCCCGAGCCAATAGCCTCGGGACTTTCCCTGTGTCATTCGAGCCTCGGTTCATCCCCAGAGGGGAATCCCTGGGTTGAAAGTTTCGTGGTCAGCTGCCTGCCCTAGATATGTATTAATAAGATGGCAGGGTGTGGTAGCGGTGCTATGCTTATTCTAGTTTGCGACATGCATCACCTTGATTCCCCTTCCTCCCCTTGGCACTGGGGTACGACTCCGGTTGGTCTGCGCGGAGTTCTTAATGTGAAGCGCCGGCCTCTGGAGCTGCCTTCCCACTTGGGTTTTACAAGAGCTCACTTCTTCTGCGAAGCTTCTCGATTTAACGTCTTTGGCCATGTACCATGAACCCAAAAGATAGTTTATGGTCTTGCGAAAATCTAAAACAGTTAGTCATAAGTGTGTGTCGGTGGTAGGTGCTTTAATGTAAATATAGTTATCTTTTTACGTATTGCTGTGTAGTGTACTTGGTGTCTTGGGGCGTGCGGTACTGAGAGTAAAATTTTCTAAATTGTTTTTTGAGCCGCCTTGTAATATTTGGTTTGGTTAAACGTAAGCCACCCCACTGCAGCTAAGTGTCCATTTTTTTAAAACATTTCTTGTTTGTCTTGATTTTCCGCCTCGCAGCAAGTTTTAAATCTCTTTCATTTCGGTAAATTGTTAGTATGTCACACTCATGGCCCGTTTTCACAGAATTGTAGAGTTTTGGGTCATCAAGGTGCAGTTGTAATTAAGCTATGAGCACAATTTTTTAATTTTGTGTATTTTGTCTTCTTTTAGCATGTTTAATATTCTTAATTGGTTATGAAACGAGGGCTCGGATGGCTCCTTCTGACCTCCCCTCGTTTCTTTATTGTTTGTACATTGTTGATACTTTCCTCTTTTATGCATCAGGGGCATTACTGGGTCCCTCAGATCGCCCCCTTATCACGCTGCATGTTTTATTGTATACTAACTACATGTCTAAATTAGTATTTTTTTTTATAATACATTTTTGGTAATTTTTGTAAGGCTTTATAAATGTCTTTTTGACATTCCATACTGCTTGTACACTTTGCTTATGTACTTTCATTGTCATTTAATTTATTGTAGTGTGCTTTCCAATCTATCAAGCAAAATTGTATTGTACACTTGCATCAATAAATTGCAAACTGGGTATTGTATTGCTTCATCATTATTTGTGCTTTTCACAACTTTTTTCCACAAAACGATAATCTGTAGAGACTTGTGAATACCTTATATGTGGGGGTCCTTCAGTTGATAAAAAGTACATCTTCACCATTCACAGCAATAAATCGAGAAAAAATTTTGTCATTGTGCTAGAAGCCATAATAATTCTGGAACTTATTTTGAAAATGTTGTATGAGAGGCTGAAAATGCATTCTATCGCAGCTTTAAGAACTATGCTGCCTATAACGAGAGCAGTTTGTCTAACGATATTTGCAAAAATGTAGCCCGAGTGGAGAAAAAATTGCCAATAACTCTGCACATTATAACGACACAAATAAAATTAAACTTATGACTCTAACACAACTTTAGAAAACTGGTTTTATTGAAACAAATAATACAGTGGTGTATGAAGCCAAATATATAAAAAATACTGCATATACTGTATAGGAAAAATACATTACGAGAAACAAATATTAAACGAGTGCGCTTTGTGCGTAAATATCACCAAAAAAATTAAGAACCTAGCACCACGAATTAACATGCTTGTCCACTTGGCAAATATTAATTGTTTTATCCATGCTGGAAAAATCCTGTGTGGTGTATGGATGTGTGATGCGGCTTTCGTTAAGGCCATGCTCGGTAGTTTTGCAAGCTCGAAGGAAAAAAATTAATTAAATCGACTTTATGGCATTCTGAAAACTTTTAACTACATTAAATCTTAGATATGTATGTGTACTTTAATGTGTATTTACTTCAATGTAAGAGTATGCTAACTATGCTAATGCATTGCACCCTAACTCTACAATTATTCTGTTCCCATGTTTTTCTAATGGAACAACAAAAACATGACAAAAAAGTTGCTTAAATAATTATTTTCTCTGAACTTTCTTCAAATATTTAAAATCCAAAAATTAGAATAGAGATTATACAAATACTCATTCACCTTTTTTTTTCATTACCTAAAATTGAGTCGTTTCAAATAATTTATTTTATGTATGACAAATACACTGGAGAGCAAAAAAACTAGTATAGGCGTGCGTATGCAAATAACAGAGGTATGGAACCAATCAGACAAACGCGATGCGGTCGGAAGCCTATATAAGACAAAAAGCGTCTGGCAAAGTTGCTAGATCGGTTACTGCTGCTACAATGGCAGGTTATCAAGANAGCCTATATAAGACAAAAAGCGTCTGGCAAAGTTGCTAGATCGGTTACTGCTGCTACAATGGCAGGTTATCAAGATGTAGGTGAGTTTAAACGTTGTTTTATAGTCGGCGCACGAGAGATGGGACATAGTATCTTCGACGTAGCGATAGAGTTTGGATTTTCGCGTACGACCATTTCACGAGTGTATCGTGAATATCGGGAAATACGGTAAAACATCAAATCTTAGACATCGCTGCGGCCGGAAAAATATCGTGAACGAACGGGACAAACGACGACTGACGAGAATAATTAAACGTGACAGACGTGCAACCCTTTCTAAAATTGGCGCAGATTTCAATTCTGGGGCATAAACAAGGGCCAGTGTGTGAACTATTCAACATACCATCATTGATATGGGCTTTCGGAGCCGAAGGCCCACTCGTGTACCGTTGATGACTGCACTACACAAAGCTATACGTCTCGCCTGGGCCCGTCAACACCGCCATTGGACTGTTGATAACTGGAAACACGTTGCCTTGTCTGACTAGTCTCGTTTCCAATTGTATCTGGCGGATGGACGTGTACAGGTATGGAGATATCCTAATGAATCCATGGACCCTACATGTCAACAGGGAACTGTTCAAACTGGTGGAGGCTCTGTCATGGTATGGGGAGTGTGCAGTTGGCGTGAAATGGGACCCCTGATACGTCTAGATACGACTCTGACAGGTGACAGATACGTAAGCATCCTGTCCGATCTCCTGCACCCATTCATGCCCATTGTGCATTCCGACGGACTTGGACAATTCCAGCAGGACAATGCGACACCCCACACGTCAAGAGTTGCTACCGAGTGACTCCAGGAACACTCTTCTTACATAAGACACTTCCATTGGCCACCTTAATCACCAGACATGAACATTATTGAGCATATCTGGGATGCCTTGCAACGTGCTGTTCAGGAAGTGTATAACGACTTTAGAGTGGTGCTGTGCCATATTAGCATAAGGGAGGAGACCGCCGAGGCTGGCAAGTAGCTACAACGAGTTCTTTCCTTCCTAGTAGATCTCGCTAGTGCCAATGAGTGACAGAGAAAGAGAAATAAAAGAGAGGGGATCTACATATGCCGATTATCGTCTTTCAAGGGTTACTTCTGCCGAAATATTAAGCTGGTTGTTCCAGAATATATATATTTTTTTTTTTTTTTTTGTATTCCACCAACTCAGAGATTTGTGTTAATTTCTTTTCCACGTCATACTTCGGAAACAACAGTAACATTGTGATTTCTTTATTACTTTATATTCCGATGGGCTGTGGTCAATCATTGATCGTTTATAAATCAACGCATTGGAACTTTAAGTAAAGGAATAAGAAAGATAAACATGAAAAATTTAAAGTATTTAATAGTGAAAATCATGTTCTTACGAATAACTTTACCAATAAACGCCGACTAAAGGGATTTTTTTTTTAATCGGCGAGATTCATTGCTTTAAATTTAAAGGCAAATATTATATACAATGCATTTGTAATACATGTATGTAATAATGTAGATATTAGAGGGCCCGAGCTTCCTTTGGAAAATTAATAAGTGTGCCGAGAAGGGGAATGGTTAAACACTCGGCCCCCGCAGAGTAGGCGCATATGGTTTTACAAAACCCTGACATGCTTCCTGNCGCAGAGTAGGCGCATATGGTTTTACAAAACCCTGACATGCTTCCTGGTGTAAAAAAAAGCAGAATATTACGCTTGCCAAAAATTTGTAAAGTGGTAAATCCCAATAATTTTTAATTTCAGGAATGATATAACAGTGTTATTTACCAAAATTACTGAAGGAGAGGGAAGGGGGATTCAGACTGACATGAATTCATTTCCGATCTCAATCTCTTGATTTTGAACTTTAACTTTGATAGTTCGACCATTATCTTCTTTTGAANATATTAGAGGGCCCGAGCTTCCTTTGGAAAATTAATAAGTGTGCCGAGAAGGGGAATGGTTAAACACTCGGCCCCCACAGAGTAGGCGCATATGGTTTTACAAAACCCTGACATGCTTCCTGGTGTAAAAAAAAGCAGAATATTACGCTTGCCAAAAATTTGTAAAGTAGTAAATCCCAATAATTTTTAATTTCAGGAATGATATAACAGTGTTATTTACCAAAATTACTGAAGGAGAGGGAAGGGGGATTCAGACTGACATGAAGAGAAATGCTCGGGTGTTATCGATACTCAAACACTAATTAATTAGAACAACTAAAAATAAAATAATTACTGGTATTTCACAATTTTGTCAAATTGCGAAAATAGTCCGAAATGCTAAATTATGCCGTGAAAAACCGAGGAATAATATGACTAAGTAAATAAAGTAATTAATACTAAAAATCATAAAAGCGTCTAGCACATACAATACGTCAGTAATTCAAGAATGCAATTATTTGAAGAAATGTATGTCTACATTACAGTGTGTATAATAATATAAATATTTGTAGTATCAGTGTTTGGTATTAGTAATAATATTAGGAGAAGTACATATTAGTAGCAGCAGTGTTTTTGTAGTTGCACTACTTTTTTTGGAGCAGTAGTAGTAATAGAATTCGCTGTAGTATTTTTCGTAGCATTGAGTAACAGGGACATTTAGTGGTAAAAAGGGACGTATGGACTAAGGGGGAAAATGCGTGTTGAAGTTTTTTTTATTACCTAGATCTACAAGGCATCAATTTTGCGATCAATTTAATTGCATACCGAAATATTATTTAAAAAAATCTGTTGCATAATTTTTATGTCATTTCAAATCTAATCCATGCTGTAGGATCCAAATTAACTGCCACCTTACACAGCTCTGTGACCAAACGCATTATATCCACGAGAAATCAACTTAATAATCTACGTTGTTTACAAAGAAAATATGCTTAGCTGTAGGCCTATTTATAATGCAGTTTTATGTTTCTTGGTTAAGAATTGATATCTTTTATTGAATTCTGTTTCCTGACACACGACAGCTAATACAACTTCCAACCCTTAATTTCTTCCAGTGAGAGAATTCAAATGACAAGCAACTGAAACACTAATAAGATACTGCCTAATAATGACTTAGTGCTAGAAAATATTGTAGGTCTATTTGTCATAAAGATAACAACTATCCTTTTGAAATTACGTTTGTTTTCTCTACACGTGAACAGTACCGAACTTCTAGCTTTGAGCAGTTTTCAACAGTGTTTGAGTTTCACGTCGTAAAAAGCGAAATATGTTGCGCCCCACTTTGCATTCTACATAATGAAGTGAATGTATGTTACTGTAATACATTGTTAAAATTAAATAAGCCATATGACTTACGGACGGTGATATACACCGAAAGAAACTTGGCTTTGTATAAAGCATGCATTTTTCATAATATGTCAAATGTATGACTGATGTAGAACAAGTTACGTGACGCAGAGCTGCCCGGTTCAAAGACGCAGTGTAATATTTTGTAAATTACTTATTTGATTCTGGTTAGCAATAACAAAATATGATGAGAGTATTTTACTTATTCGAAATTGAGTGGTAATTTAAAACACTATATCGTTATTAAAATATTAACATCTAAAGTTTTGACTGGCTCGCTTAAGTAATTTTTTATTGCTAAAACACTGTTGGGTTTTACTTTGAGTAAAATTCCGTGGTATGCTTGTTATACATTTAAATATGGAAAATATAGCCCATATATCGAATTTTACATTTGGAATTCACGCCAGTAGAAACATGTGTAAAATTGAAAAAATTAAGGAAAATTATTTTACTGTTTACATTTTCAGCGACTAAATTAGTTGTAATCGTGGCAGTTTTAAGAAAGGCAAGTACACAAAAATAAAACTGAAGAATCAGTTTTATAAATTGTGCGTAAAAATTATTTTACTAATAAAATATATACTTTAACAAAAAAAGTTGCATTTTGGCTTACGTTTCGCATTGCCAAACTTCTATGTATTTCAGTCAGTCATTGGGGCACTGACTCCCTCTTATACAAATAGATACATAGTAATGCATTTAAGGTAAAACGTGTGTTACAGGAATGCAGTAGTTATTCATCATGCGCGAGCCAAATCTCAGCCAGCTCTTCGAATTCCAGAGTGAGTAAATTATTTATTAAAGAAACAGTTAACGTAAAAAACAATTAGATGAAGTATGAAAATCTAGAAAGGAATATTTTCCCCGGTGCACTACGGCGTGACGGGTCACGACGCTTCGTTCTCAAAACAATGAGAGGAAGAATATCCTGCGTGTAATCTGTGACGTCATAAAAGGGAGTCGTCACAGCCAGGCGACCTGCGCGTTACCTTATACAGAATTACATCATGTTTCGCACCCTACTGATTATTTGCTATTTTCGCGTTTACCATCGTCCAAGTCACTGAAGTTTTTCTGTTGCCGTCAGCAACAAAGAAAAATATATTTAAAAATGCAAGGCCAGTGCTGAGTATATAGTTGTAATTCAGTAAGTTGAAAACGTGAAAATAACAATAAATAGTCGTTAAATTATAACACAAACCACGACAAATATCAGAAAATATTTTACGAATGGAGAGTAGAAGACAAAATAGGAAAAAAGTAGCAAACAACCATATCTAGATCATGTGTACAAAAAAAATTACCAAAACAAAACTACAGTAAATAATTATCATAACGGTGAGAAGTAATTATTTATTTGCAGACACATGGAATGTGATTACTTTTCTAAAAACTTATAAACATTATTTAAATTTGTAAGATCACATGTCAAGTCAAATTTTCTCTTCGAATTTGAATAACTGATTGATGTAATAGGCTAAATAGTAGCCCTATGCATCAATTTGTATTTGTAATAGCACCAAAAATTGTTACTTTCTTTGGAATATCGACCATTTTTTATTGTTTTGATAGTTTTTTTACGGATATAATGCTAATCCAAATCTATTTATTTCTCTGCTGAATTTCTTTAGACACTCATTGCTCTGGAAATTTTGGCTTAATTTTAAATACCGTTCATGCTGGAATAACTTTACGTTTATTTTCCCCAAGTTTATTTCAACCATTCATTCGATACACAAATTTTGATCTCCACGTAAAATGAATTGCCGTCAAACAGAAAAACAGGTACAGAATGTGTTAAAAGTACTTCCACAGTAGTTACATTGATGGCATATCACTTGCATAGGCTCTTCAAGGCCCCTTGCTGTTGGCCAGGTTGTATACGATAAATCTTCTGCTATTGGTTCCATCCTCATATTATACCAGGGTGCACGATTGTAGTAGTTACGATGATATCGTTATGCGTGTTGTGGCTCTTCAGTGTACCTTTCTGTTGATGCAGATGTTGGCGATGGCGAGTCTTCATCCATTGATTCTGTCTTCATATTGCTTTAAACAAGACTGCTTTTCACAACATCGCTCGGCAACGGAATGATCTTCAATTTACATGATGTTCGCTTATATATATACCATACACATGTCAATTTGTATCGCGTGTCTCGGCTTTCTTCAGTGAACGACAGCCTCGCATAGCATGTTAGGTTCCTTTATGCGCTGTGGTGTTCTCACTTTATTACAGCGATAGCTTACATTTTTTGCTTCATATGTGTCTTCGCATTCTAGGCATATGTAAATGATATGTTACAGTAGTGACATGACTGTTCCCGCCATTGTTTTCATAGTAGTGTGCGTTGCCTTTAATGCTTTATCATTGTGTATGGTCTGAGATAACACTCGCACATATGTTGGGGGAATCTCTGAGATAACTCTCCTGGCTTGGAATGCAGACATGTGGTGTATGTCATCTAGTAGGACGGTCTTAAACAATAATTTAATTTCGCAATACTCTGATATAGCCCTCCTAGCTTGACGTGCAAGAGCGTGAAGTATTTCATCTTGTAGGAAGGACTTACATGTTAATTGATTTTGGGATATTATTTTTTAAGCTACAATTTTCTCTATACGTTTGCAAGAAGCGCAGGTATCTAACACCTTCGCAATGTCTAATGTTTTGACTTTATTCATTTTCACTCACCCGTTCCTTTGCTTTTTTTAGGCTGTGATCTTCCATTAGAAACGTCGTAAGCATCATCATACTTGTAACCTTCTCTTCAGTGGTAATTTCCCTATGATGTCATCTATTTGTACGTTCCTTAGTCCGCTTTGTTTTCTTTAGGAGGGTTATCCTTCATTTTCGGCGTTGTAACCCCCTGGAGTTCCGCTCTACCAATTACATAACTGCGGCACCTTGCCATGGAAGGCGAGAGAGTGAAGTCCCATAGCCCTCCAAAGCTATGTCTTGGCAGGTGTCTCTGTTAGGAGCCGCTGCCGTCGTTGCGTGAACGCGATGTTTTAACATGCACTCTATGCACTATGCTACTGCGGCCCCATGTAAATGGAATGCTAGAGCGTGACATTTAACTTGCTATCTAAGGTATCTCTCTTGGGACATGTCTGCCCCCTCCCCTGTGAATGTGGGAGCATGAAGTTGCGCTCTACCCATTGCATCACCACGGCACCATCCCCTTGCTATGGAATGCACGAGCGTGAAGTCCCGTAGGTGTGTGAATGCGAGAGCATGAAGTTGCGCTCTACCCATTGCATCACTGCGGCACCCTTCCAATGGAATACATGATCGTGAAGTACCGAAGCTAAGTCCTGGCTGTTGTGAATGCGTGAGCATGAAGTTGCGCTATACCCATTGCATCACCATGGTACCATCCCCTTGCTATGGAATGCAAGAGCGTGAAGTCCCGAGCCCGAGGCTATGTCATGCCTAGGCGTTGACTCTCTGTATGCTTTACAAAATAAACATTTCAATCAACATTTAAAAAAACATATTTTTACAGTCTACATTGTCTACTAGTTCGGCACCGATTTTTTTCAGCACGCATTGTCGAACTCCGGATGTGCTGTCTGCCAGGAACAGAGCCGAACGTCTGTCGTGCCGCCTTCAGAAGTATTCGCTCGCCGACAGATGTGTACACTTGCTTTCGAAAGCAGTCGGGCAATCATATAGTGACTCTGCTGTTTTAATCCTCTTTTATTTGCAATGTATAAAACTATTTTCATAAAATGTATTGTATAAAAATATTTTTAATTTAAAACCATAATGCAACAACCTCAATATGCTTTGCATTCGTACGCAGTCAGTTTAATAATAATTTGAGTGAAAACTTATTCTTACTAGATGTTTTAATTAATTATAAATAAAGTATTGTAATTAGTATAAAAATATAAATAAAATTTTAATTTAACCAGAAATAAACAAATTTATGTTAACATAAGTAAACAACACTTGTGATAGGTGACATATTCAGAAAAGAAGCAAGCACGTCATATATGGGATGATTTCTCAACTGTTTGGTTTTAAAAAAGTGTGAGGATACTGCAAATAGACTATACATTTAGTTTCCTAATAATATCACGTTTTTTACTTAACAAGCATATGAATAAAGTGATCAGACCCTTGTAATTTTTTCATATAGCAGATGAATACAAAACTAGGAGGAAAGTATATCTTAATGAAAGCTTTCATAAGTTCTAAATAAACCGTGAACAGCACAGTCATTGGGTCGATAGCATAGTGTCGGGGTGACCCCACCGGGAATAGAACCTGTTTCACCTTGGTGGGAGGCGGGTAGTCTAACCACTACCTCTGTATGCTTTACAAAAAACATTTCAATGAAATTAAAAAAAAAATTTTACAAAACAATTTTTTTTACCGTCTTGATAGGCTCCCCTCGCGTTTAGCGCCGAGCGCTAGCGCTAGGATGCATGTGTTTGCGATCTGGGAACTATCGTGATCGGCGCCCTGGCGCTGGGATGTATGATTGAGCAATCTGGAAAGTATTGTGTTCGGCGCCATGCGCTAGCGCTTGTGTGAGGAATCTGGGAACTAGTTATGGTGACCTTGCCGGGCGTTTCTTTTGGGTGCTGCTTGACGCTGCGTGTTTGACGAGAACAAACCATGGCATTTTTTAGCGGAATTCGAGACTTTTTTAGGGGAAAACTGTATATTTTGGTTAAAACGAGGCATTTTTTTGGGGAAAAACACCCTATTTCGAGCGTAATGAGGTACAAATGGGAATTTTTTTAGGACCGAGATGCTGTCTTACATAATCAAGGGCACCACCGCTCCCCGTTTCTAGCCAGGTGGTGTGGAACCGCTATTATCTATCTACTGACATGTTACTCCTTGGGTGATGTTTCAAAGGTTTGTTGCTAAACATCCGAAGAAACAGTGATTGCACTATATAAAACCATTGCTTCAAGTTATTTGCTTTGTGATTCAGGGACCTTTGAACCACTACCCAAGACAGTTTTATTCGAACTGCATGTAATTTACACCGGATGCAGGTGAAAACAAAAAAAAATCTTATTCGAAATTTGTGAAATGTTTATCCCCCTTTTATCGAAACAACAAATATCAAGCGACGAGTTAAGCCGCTTCCGTTCACCGCTCTCTAACTTGCGGTTTTGAATGTTGCAGCACCACTGTTGTAGTTTTATATGACGTAAGAAAGATTAATCGTAAATCCATGTCGAATGTACAAAGCGTCTACAACCCTCCTTTCGAACAAAATAATAGGGCAAAAAAAAATATTTGTTTTGAAATGAAATACTTACATATAAATATATATATATATATTTATATATATATATATATATACACTAGCAAACCCGGCGAACTCCGTTTCGCCACCAGATGGCTTCGTTTTATGCANCGTGCGTTCTGGAGTTATAGCGTCAGGAAGGAAAACCCGACTTATTTTTATATAGTAGATATATATATATATATAACCAATTTGATTTTGCATTATTGAAGCTCAATTATATTGTGCAAAAACCCCGTCATACAAAAAAACTATTGGAGGCAAAACTCCATTAACAAATTCAATTTTTTCCCCGGTGAATTCGAAAAGGAGATATATTTCGTAGACGTCACTTCTACAATCATAAAGCCCGCCGCGCATGCCCACACTCGCATTGGCCGTCACGAGCTGCGTGCGAGTGGCATTATTTAAAACCTATGGCGCAGTACCAAACTCTGCATTTGCTCTCACGTGTCGACGCAGGCACGTACATGAGCGTGTACGCGCGTGTCGGCTAGGTGACCGAGACATTGTTTTCGAGTGGCAGTGGCGTGAGTGTTTGCAAAATGGAGGAACTCATTGAAGCTGTTCGATGCGAAAAATGTTTATACGACGTAAAACACCCAGATTATATGAATACAAAATTAAAGGATTCTATTTGGAAACGAATCGCAGAGGCGCTGTATCTCAAGAATGGTAAGTATTATTTGTATAAATCTTACTGATATTATAAATGAACTGAAAATGTTGTGTAGGTAGATATGAAATTCTAACATTAATTTAATATACTCATATGTGCATTTTACAAAATGATTAAAAGTTCCATTGTTATTTGTTGTATTAATTGTCGAACGATATCAATACGCGCCCCGTTGCACGCTGTGGTTTTGCCAGGTCACTCGTCCTTCTACGGAGTTAAAATAATCCGTAAATTGGTCTCTTATTTCAAATGCTCTTTTCGAAACGCGTCCTCTCAATGGAGGCAAAGGCAGTAATTGTTGAAAATTTGGTAAATTATCATTTTCCAGGTCCAGGTCCTCATTCATATTTTTACTTATACGTTTTGTGCGTAAATAGTTATGCAAGACACAACACGCCATAACAATTTTGTCTACTGTTTCTACTTTCATTTCAAATGGCCGTAAAAATATTCTGAAACGGGAACTCAATATGCCGAATGCACATTCAACCGTTTGCCTTGCTCTTGAGAGTCTGTAGTTAAAAACTTTGTTTCTATAATTGTCTATCACTTGTCTCTGAGGGAAAGGTCTCATAAGATTTTCCATTAAAGGAAATGCCGCGTCACCAACAATAACATAAGGCACAACTATGTCTTCTCTTCCAGATAGACCCTTGGGCTCGGGCAGATGTAGCTGTCTGTTCATCATGTTTCTCTTTAATATGCAATTATCAAATATATTTCCATCTGGAAATCTGCCTTTAGAACCGACATCAATAAATACAAATTTATAATTTGCGTCTACTACCGCCAACAGCACAATAGAATGATGTTGCTTATAATTAAAGAATGAGGAGCCACTGTTTATAGGTTTTTTAATTGTCACATGTTTTCCATCGATAGCGCCCACAGTATTATCCATATATCCAGTGTAGGTTCCGGCAAGTGAATAGGTTGCATGTTCCTCCAAATAGCTGCAGATACCTTGGTTATAATATTTGAGACAGTCCTTTCTCCCATTCTGTAACTATAAGCAATGCTCCGATACGAGTTACCGCTCGCGACAAATCTGTAAAGAGACAAAAATACATGTATTATATTTGATATAGTCGTGATTATTAATGATGACTAATTTTATTGCAGGAAGTGAAGCCAAGAAATCTTGGGAAAAACTGAGAAACAATCACCGAGATGCGCTTCGTCGACAGAAAATTTCTAAACCAAAAAGTGGATCAGGGGCTGTTAATATAAAGTCATGGCGCTTTCAAGAAAATATGGCGTTTGTAATCCCGTATATGGCAAATAGGCCAAGTAACACCAATGTTAATGAAGACATACTAAATGACGAATCATCTCATAGTAATTCAAATACTATAGAAAATGACATTGAAAAAAATGTTAATGATACGGATATTCATGAATCAGGAGTTGAAGAAACTGATGAAACCCCTGAATCACAATCTACTGGTACAGCAGCTGATCAAGGAAATAAAAGACGACGCAAAAAGAACACTAATGCCTTACTAATTAAATCGATTGAGGACCATGAACGTAGAGCAGCTAAAAGACAGCAAGAACGGGACCGCTTAACTAATACCAAAAATGATTTCACCATAAGCAATGTTAAAAATGATCCACTTTTTCATTTTTTTATTAGTATGTATGAGACTACGAAAAGATTGCCGCCACTATCTCAACACAATATTAAAACAAACATATTTTCATTGGTGTCCCAAGAAGAATCTAATAACTTGGTGGAATATTCGCCTCGTCCACATTCTTCCTATTCACAGAACAGTGATGCAAGATCATATTATTCATCATATACGCCTTCTCCTGCAGAACAACAGCCACATAGTGATGCAGGAACATATTATACGTCTACTCCTATAGAACAACAGCCACAGGAAGATGGAACACCAAATATTATAATCACTCGGGATAATGAACTGAACTTGGTACAACTTGACAGTTCTGGAAATATGTTTGCGCACTCGTCAAACTCTTTAAATTAAATTTATAAAATATTATTGTGCTTTGAATAGTTCCATTTCATTTGTAATTGTTTACCTACATAATAAACTTACCTTAAGAAAACGGCCAATTTTCTTCAGTACTAATTCGTTCATGATCACCATATCCTTGATCTTCTAAATCTGAAGCAATCATCGCATGTACTTCTTTAAAATCGTCCCTATTCATTCTAAAATAATTGTTAAATTTGTCGTCTGAAAACTCAGAAGTTAATTTGAATTTTCCATGTGTTTTCCTTTTGGACATGTAAGAGCTCTTCCATATTTTTTTTTCGGATGATTTCCTTATTAACAATAATCTATTTAAAAACTCGTTATCACTGTCGGATTCTGAACTTAAATCAATCGCGTCCATCTTGTTTCGTTTTCGTCTACGGAATGGCAGAAGAGACACTGACTGATGTACGACTCGTGAAAGCAATTGCGGACACACACGTGTCCACCAATGTCAATGCGACGTTGGCGCAGTATCGTGAACGAGTGCGAGTGTGGGCTTGTGCGGCGGGGCTAATGGAGCTCATTTCTTGATACACAACTCTTGAATCACATCGAATCGGAAATGATTGCATATATTCACTTGAAGACTAGGCATATCATCTTTATTATTTGAAAATCATCGTTACAACGTTAAATTCAATACATTTTTTTTATACTATCACCCGTCACTTTCCATTTTATAAAACGAAAGTAAGTACTGTCAGCCGGTATGTGTCGCTGAACACAATTCTCGTTATTACCGGACAGCGGATAAATTAAGGGAGTTACGACGATTTGCTCTAATTGTTCTAAGATTTACATGAAATAGAAAATAATGTAACGGAAATTGCTAAGTAAACACTTACTTCTTCAAAAATACAACACACAAATGCCTTTGCCAATAGTTCCTAGCGAACTATTCTTAACAAATTATAACTTCGTTACGACAAAACTATATCTACTGCGCACCAAGAATATACAATTGTTTGTTAAGTAATTGTTTTGTATGTACATAATTTATTTATAACATCGGTAAACTTATCGTTATATTTTTTTTGAAGTGCAAAAACGAACACACAATTGTTTCCAAAATTAAAACATTCACGATTATATACCGAATGAAACAGAGGCTCAGTCAACTATTGTTTATCGGTTACACATAAAAAGGGAAACATGAAAACAAGAGAATGAAGCAATCTTCCAATGTCTCGGCAAGCTGTGTAGTATAGCAGACAGGCGCGCGCGCCAGGCACGTGAACTTGCGCGGCTAAGCAGGAACACGTGCTCTCAACTTCGTCGCTCGCACTACCTGCCAGTACCATTACTTCAGGCAGACCTCAACTCTGCGGCATCCTGTTTGACAGACTCAAGTACCTCATGCACCTCACACCTCACCCATACCCCTTTTTCACCCCAGCCGAACCGCGCCGCATTCCAGGTAGCTGTCCTTTCTTGTCCTTTCTTCCACGGGCCAGCTACAAGCCTCCCGGTCACAAGTCTAGAAAACTACCCAGCATGGCGTTAAAGTAAAAATGGTGTGAATAACCGATAACATATTAAAAACCACCTCCCTTCCCCACCCAAGTTATGTAATTCGTATAGTGAGGACTCAGAGCACTCCCACGCAAAGGCGAATACGCCCAGAAATAAAAACATATATGTACTCGCAAATTAAAAAAATAAATTTTAAAATATAGGAAGCTGAAAGACAATTCCCCCCGTTTACCCACATGTAGCTGTAGTATTTAAATGTATGCATCACTAGATGAGACGGCTCAGCTGTTTGGATACAAAGAGAATAATAAAGGCTATGATTCGTTATGCATTTCTAGCATTATCGGTTGGGACCATAACGATTCGGGTGCAAAATGTTCTCTCTAAGTATACTGAGAAAACGGTTTTGTTGACTTAAGCAAATTTTATTTGACACAATCAAATTAATTGTTTGTATTGGAGCAATGAATTATTCTATTGTTAAAACTAAATAATTTTGATATTCTGATCTTGTTACCCGGAACTATAAGATTTGGTAGGTGCAACTAAACATTTGTTTGAAATAATATAAATTGAACGGCTTCAGCTCATATGAAAAAAAAAATTTAAGCTCTACCGAGATTCGAATTTAGCTCCTTTTGAACTCGAGCACTACGCCGTCGCAATATCAGCTAAGTAATATAACTAATGTAGTCAATGTTTTTAAATACACAAAATGAAAATACTGGATAATGTGCGCAAATTAATACTTCAAGTTTAACAGATATACTTTTTATTTTCTTGCTGAACNTAATGTAGTCAATGTTTTTAAATACACAAAATGAAAATACTGGATAATGTGCGCAAATTAATACTTCAAGTTTAACATATATACTTTTTATTTTCTTGCTGAACTTTTTTTATTATAATTTTTATTCTAGATAAAAAAAATTGTCAACAAATGCACTAACTAACACTGTCACTATCCTAATTGTCACAAAACATACAAACACGCACCTGAGATGTTTATTCAACCGAAGGCAACTTAATTGAGTGGCCAAGGAAATATATACAGTTAATTCAACTAAATATTTTGTTTTGAAAGTTTAATTTCATTTTGACAAAACACAGAGGTATTCTTTATTCAAACATATATTTTGTTAGACGAACCAAATTAGTTTTGTTGCATTTTAAGATTTGTTTACTCAACAAAATATTTTGTTGGGGCAACTTAATATATTTTTGGCCATAAATAAACAAGTCATTTTTTTCTTGGCTGGATCAAACCTTTTATATCAGTGTGCCTGAAAAATACAAAATTGTAGCTTGATATGCCTGAAAACTGCAAGTAATTGGTAACGTGAATTATTGATACCAAATAAATCGTTTTACTCGATAAAGCGATTTATTAATTTATATTTACTACTGTTAATATGTTATTATATGCTTTGAGTTTACTTATGAGATTTTTCCTTCCCTGAAAGAGGAAGCTTCATGGCTCCGAATGTTCGACGCTTTCATCGCGGATTCAGTGTGAGAGAAATGCTGCAATACCGTTCATATTGTCATTAATTGAGATAAGTATATATTATTTGTGCTTGCCTAATCGATTCCCGTAAAATGGTAGCGGGACATTACTTTTTCTAGGTGCTTTGTGGGAAAAATTGGTGGACTTGACCGAATAGGAAGAATGGTCTTACGTGAGGTATGGATATGAAGGGCTTAGTGCAGTATAGTGACAAGCAACACTGTCATGAAAAGTTAAATTTTATTATTTTTTGAGCCAGCCCTGCTGTATTTATCATCTGAGAAAATATTTTGTAAATATCTCAATAGATGGTGCTAGTATCGCAAAATCATCTTAACGCACAACTGCCAGTTTCACGTGTTTTTCTGCTAAAAGAGGACAAGGTCCAATTAGAGATATCTGATACCACTGAACGAGTGCCGCGCTGTAGCTCAAAAGGTCGTGTGTCTGAAGCATGTTTGGATAGCGAAGATGAAAGTTACAGTTCAGTTACTGACGATAGTGATGTGAATGTATCCTACAAACAAAATAATTATGGAATTTCGACTACTTCTTCCAATGTAAGTAGTAATGTATTATTTATGGTTTGTCATGCTCTTGCTTCCAATATTATGTCCTTATTGTGACATCTAAAGTGATGCCACAAAATTATTTCGTTCATGAAAAAATGTGATAAACTGTTCCTTAGTTTGATAAAATAATTTTTATTGATATTAGCATGTCTTATATTATCTTACACTGCCTGTAGAAAGTATAACTTTATGAAAATGGCTGGTATTAAAATAAGTTTTGCTTATCATTATATTTTTTGCATATTTATATTGATAAGGGATAATCATATAATATAGTTTTTTTTTTAGTAGTTACATCTTATATAATATGGAGGAACGATTGTAGAGTGACGTAGTTGTGCAGTCTACAGTCGGCAGTTGGCAATTGGCAAATTATTGTACGCAATGATCAGTCGAAAAAATATTGATGTAAATAAAACTGTTTTAAGTTTGAATGTTTAAACAATCTGGTTCTCAAAAACGTCAATACAAAACGGTAACATATGTATTTTAACGTACTTTTACCAAGGTTTTATTAACCTAGAAAATGGTTTTAATGTAAACTTTAAGTATAGTGTTTTTTTATATTTGGCTTTATTGTTGTGTTATAGGTAACGGCTATCGTCAAAATAAATATATGAAGATTTAAGTATTCTCTCATAATTTAATCTTAATCTATTTACAAAATCATATAATATAATGAATATTATTGTGGAGTATTTATTATAATGTTATATTTAATTGTTTATTCATCATATTTTATATTTCTTGAAAAGCGTGTTGAAAATGACGTAGCAAATATGGCGAGTTCTGATTGGCTAACAGCAATTTGCATTCAAGTAATCTGCAGTCCAAGATAACGTTAATCTAGGGCGTACTGCACGACTGCTGACTTCCAACAGCAGGACTGCTTAATGTGAAAGTCAGTGCAAGGATACGTTCATTAAAACCCATTTGCTGACGTTCGACGGCCAACTGCCAGACAGTCGACTGCTCAGTCTGAAGGGGGCTGAGGTAACAGCACAAAGAATATCCTGGCCTAGGTCAAACTAAATGCCAACCGTGAGTGTACACATGTTACAAACTCAGTATAAAATAGAGGCAGGTAATTTTTATTAGCTTTCAGAGTACAAAAATATTCATGTATTAAACAAAATTCAGCAGAAACACACAATGTTGTTTTGTTTTATGATGGAAATGACAACAGTTTGAATGCCAGCAAGCGTATGTCACGTTCCCCTGAAAACACTCCACAAAAAATCCCGCCACCGTTGCAGAACACCGAGTTCTTCTTCACTCTCAGAAACAAGAGGAAACGTAGGCACAACTAAGGTAAACAGTGCATGAGTGAAACAACTAAAAAAACTGTTGAAGGTCATACGATAGGACCTTCATGCCTCTGTAGGAAAAAGTACAGGGATAAACTTGTCGGTAAGGAAGACGACATTTGTAATCACTTTTGGAATGTGGGTCCATTTGACTTGCAAAATAGCTACCATTTTGGATGCATAAAAGCTACACAAAAGAAAAAAGTTACCTAAAACATTAACAAAGCAGTTTCAAGAAGGAAGATAAGTGCACGGTACAACTTTAAAATAAACGTATAGAAAATAGTAGTCTGTATAAAATGTCTCTGAATGTGCATGGCTTGCAGGAATCTAGAAGAAGAGTAAACAACAATATTTTACTGTAGCATGAGGTGCCACAACATCTAAACCTGATGCAAGAGGAAAGCACGTAAATCGAAGGAATAGGACTGATGAAATCCGCTTGTAGTCTGTTAGAGACCATATTAAAAGTAAACCTAAATATTATAACCTTTATATTAGGTCTGTGAATATTAGAAAGATATTCTTGGATAGTGACATATCTATTGCACGTCTTTATGAAGATTTCTATCTTCCTTGGGGCGAAGAAACTCATGTAGGCCAGTCAGTTAATAAACGTACGTACAGATACATCTTCTGTACTGAAGACAATATTGGAATTAAGGTGCCTAAATCTGATGCTTGCGAGGTAAGTGATGAATCCAGAATAAAATTTGAGGCATTGCGATTGACTGGCAAAGACAAAGATGCACGAGAACTTGAAATTAACATGCAGTTACACCAAACATGAGCTCAAGTAATGCAGGAACGTACGAAGAAAGAGTTACAGGTTGATAATCCGAAGAAACTATTAATCATTATTGATTTACAACCAGCTCTTCCAGTTCCAAAGCTCACAGCAGGGCCAGCATTTTACTGCAGGAAATTGAGGCTGTACAAACTTGAATTCCATTAGTGCGGAACTGAAGAAGGATTCATGTATATGTGGACTGAAGACATTGCAAAAAGAGGAAGTGATGAGATATGCTGTGTCATTCTCAAATTGCTTGAAGAGCGCCCTGAAGCAGAAGCGCTCGTATTATTTACGGACAACTGCCCAGGCCAAAATAATAATTGGTCTTTGGTGGTTCTTTGGCATCAACTCGTCAAACAACAACGCCTTAAGGAAATTCGTTATTATTTCTTTTATCTGGGCACACTCACATGCTTTCTGACAGGGATTTTGCTTTAATAGAGAAGTGCCACGGGAAGTATCCTCAGATATTTTCATCAACTAAGTTGCTCGATATAATGAAGAAAGCAACCAAGGAGATGCCATTCAAAGTAACAAGTATGTCGCAAGCCGATTTTGTTAGTACGGAAAGTCTTCAGAAAACTGTAACGAAATCAAAGGGAACAAAACGTGACCAGCCCGTGAACTTTTCTTCTGCAGTTGCATTCAGGTGTACTTCTCAGAACATGTCTAACTTCTTCATTAAGCATAAGCTGAATAAATAGTTCAAAAAGGTGAATTTGTGTCAAGTTGGCTGACCTGCTGGTATATAACTACCTAATCTGGTGCCAAAGTATACAGAACCAGTGAAGATTAACTAGAAGTTGGCTGACCTGCTGGTATAGAACTACCTAATCTGCTGCCAAAGTATACAGCACCAGTGAAGATTAACTAGAAGTTGGATGATATGCAACGTCTTCTTCCTTTTGTTTCTCCTGTCCACCACAACTTCTACAATATACTTCAACCTGACAGAGCTATGGATGCCGATGCAGATGTGGAACTAATAAGTTAAACTTAGTTTTGTGTGAAGAATATTCTTTGGATGCTATTTCCAGTTACTTCCTATTTTGTATTCTTGTCTGGACTACGCAGTAACATATCTGTTCAATTTATATTATGATCACAGTATCTCTAACAAGTGCGTCACTATTTCGTTTTAGTAAATAACCAAATTTTATTTCCATATTCACCACGTTTGTATTTTACATGCGTGTTTTATAAATACAAGAAAGGAAACAATATGACAAGCCTCACATAAATGTACATTGTCACAATATAATTCACCAATATTCAGCAAATTATCAGATGAGCAACAAAGTTATAAGCTACACATTTTAAAGCAAATTAAATTTAAAAATTATTACTGGTATTAAATAGCACCATCGGTGAAAAATTAAGTGGCCATTGTGGTTTCCAATAATTGGGTTGTACAATGGTTAAACAAAATACTTAATTATATTGATAAACATAGTTATGGAATTTGGGAAAGGTTTATAATTGCTATACTTCAGTTCGTGCATCATGTTGCTTGTCACTATACTGCACTAGGCTCTTTATATGTATGTATATATATATCGTGAGGACGACTGAGAAATTTCACAAGGGGCCCTATATTTAATGGTTAAAATTCTGTTTGTATGAAGATTCGCATCTTTTTTTCCGTAAACATATTTGCTGGTTCTAAATAACGAGAGATTTGTGCTTATGTCTTTACTGGAATTCGTATTAGTAGCTGAATTCTCTAGTTCACATGGGAGACTTCCATTTCGGGAACAAAACTTTGTCAAGTCTTTTCGTTCGCATTCTTCATAAAGAGTGAAGGCTATTGACGTCATGGTATCGTGTGTTCGCGCGTGTTTTCATTATAACCTTACATACGTCATAAGTCACGTAGCAGTGTGGCGCTGCACAGGGCAGGGATGGCATAGAGGGCGGTACGGACCACAGCTCAGATAGACTGCTTGACTGAGGGCGCATACATATGAAAATACGTTATTATATTGCCAGAAGCAACTGTTTGTTAAAGTTCTGTTATTTTCATGGGTGGAATATGGTGCTTACGTCTCCTCGCAGTACATACATTTTTCCCCACCCAAACATTTTATATGTAAATTATTAATGCATATAAAGTGTTTTATTTTCAGATTATGGCTGCATATGGGGTAATAATGTGGAAATATTTTTTATCAGGTGGCTATTTCTAAAAAGTAATGATTTACAACTTGCGAGTATATGTTTTTAATGCTGGGCGTACACAATTTGGCCGGTAGTGCTCAGGACACCCAGTACACACAAAACAAAATGTGGGGCAGTGAGCTGGTTTTTCTCGCACTTGGGTTATTCACGCAATTTTAACATTTAAAAAAGCCGCATATCACATCCGTATATTTCACAATATTATATCCAACATGAATGTAAAAATTAACATTCGCTTAGGGTTCAAATATGTTTATTCGAGGGCTATATGTTTGAGTTTTATTATACGCCCGAATGGCGTTTATTTTTTACGATTCTTCCTCATGACGCATTTTCCTATAAATGATTTTACACCATTTCCGATATCTCTTTATTCATAAACAGCTGTAGTTTTAGATTCGAATACCCATCATCCCATACCTTCCGTTGAATGAAGCCGGTTTTGCAATGTTTCATTCTAGCTATAAGTTAAATTTTATTGGTGATGATAATTGAGGAAAGCTGTTAGTGATTTTTTCCAATTTGGGCTGAAAATGTGCAAACTTCCTTCGATGACCCACTCTCATTTCAAGCGGCAAAGGTTTTTAGGTTGTGATTGAATGCAGTTTCAGCCTTCAATGCCACTTTTTCATTATTCATCCAAGTACCTGCTTCGATTCTAGGGGTGTCATGGCTGCTCGCGCAGTGGCAAAATTTTGTCATGAGTTATTGCTGTGAATGGTAATGAATTACATTATAGCAGGTGAAGGAGGTACTCACAATTTAACCTAAAATAAGGTCAAATAATTTAAGGCAAAGTGACTTAAGGCTAAATAATTTTAGACCAAATACTAAAAACTAGATAATTTTAGGCCAAGTGAATTTAGGGCTGTATAATTTAAGGACAAATGTCTTTAGGCCAAATTATTTTAGGCCAAGTGACTTTAGGTCATATCATTTGTAGCAAAGTATCTTTAGGTCAAATCATTTGAGGCAAGTTACTTTAGGCCAAATAATTTTATACCATGTCACTAGGCCAAATAGTTTTAGGTAGGGCAACTTTAGGTCAAATAATTTTAAGTCGGGTGACTTTAAGCTAAATAATATTAGGACAAGTGATTTAAGGTTAAATAAATTTAGGCCAAGTGAATTTAGGCTAAATAATTGTAGGCCAAACGACTTCAGGTCAAGTAATTGTAGGCAAAATAATTCTAGGACAAATTACTTCATGCCAAATAATTTTTGCCAGGTGAATTAATGCTAAATTAGTTTAGGCTATATGACATTATTATTATTAATTTTATACCAAGTGCTTTAGGCTAAATATTTCTAGGCCAATCGACTTAAGGACAAATTTAATGTGACGACCTGCATAAGAAGAAGGCAAAATGTTTATTTATTTGCAGATTCGATTATAATCATAGACACAATATACAAAGTTAAATCTACATTTGTTACATAGATTGGTAGATATAGCACACTGAGGAAAAATGTTTTATAGGCGCCACGTGGAGAACTAGAGACTTACAAACTTAAAACATATAAATTGATATGGCCTACCGCATAACAATTTCTTCGCCAAATGTAAAAGATATCGGTTGATTGTTTCGCGAGATACGAAATAAATAATGTATTATTTCATATGGCGCTATCTTAGAAAATGGAGAAGTGAAGCTTTGCATAGACAGTTTTGATGTATATATTTAATTATATCAATATACAAAGTAAATTTAAATTTGTTTTGTTGTTTCATAGATAAAAAAATACTGAGCGAAAAATTTATATTGCCACCATATTGCAAATGTGGGTGTCTGACTCTCTTAAAGTTTATCAATTTACATGTCCTGCCAGGTTTTTTCGGAGATATTAAATTTTTATTTCTGTGATATTATTTTAGAAAATGGCAGGCAAAAGAAATTTGGTTTGGGCATATTTGATGGTTATTGTACTATATAAAGCAAGCATACAAAGATTCATATAAATTAATTACATGGTTTCGACGATATAAAACACAAAAATAAAATAGCTATATGGCAGCAATTTTGAAAATAAGTGTCTGACATACCTGAAACATATCAGTTAACATCTCCTACCAGTTAACATTACCTACCACAATAATACTTGTTTGCCATATTTGTTAGGAATAGGTTAATTGTTTCACGATATTTGAGATAAAAACTTTATTAATTTGTGTAGAATTTTATTATAAAATGGAGGACAAAAGAGGCTCCCGTTTTGACACATTCTATGTTTGTTATATATACTCCCGGGATATAATGTTAAGTTGGAATTCATGACATGGTTTCGAATGATATTGATAAATGATAAAATAGCTAGATGGCAGCCATTTTTAAAACCGTGTCTGATATCTTTTTACATATTTGTACGTATGAATTGCCGCAGTACTACTTGTTTGCCAAGATTGGTAGCAATCTTTCATTTGTTTTCGAGATATTACACAAAAACTTTATTAATTCAGATAGTGCGACCTTACAAAATGACGGAAAAAGTGGTTGTTTAAAGATTCTACAAAGCTTGTAATAAACACTGTCAACACACAAAATTTTATTGAAATTGGTCAAACAATATGGCTGTTATACCGAATAAACAAAATATTGTGTGGCCGCCATTTTCAAAATAGGTACCTAATGAAGTTGAATACCTTACTCACGTGCCAAGTTTGGCGAATGGTGGTTGAAAAGTTTTCGAGATATAATGTAAAATATTTATTATTGAATTTAGTGCTATCTTTCAAAATAGCAGACCAACAATATTCACATCCGAATTTAATGCTTATAACTTGCACTGTCAGCATAAAATATTAGGTTTAAATAGGTTGAATGTTTTCCGAGATATGACATATCACCCAAAATTTTAAAATGGCCGTCATTTTGAAAGTAAATGCTTAGCGTTGTGCAAAACTATAAATAAAATTTAGGTGTCCGTACTTAGAACTATATGTGTACCGAGTTTGGTGAAATTCGTTTCACTTGCTCAAAAATTGAAAAAGGAAGGGGGAAGCCATACATGCACCAATAAAAATTAATTTTACCTCATATCACGGAAAACAAACAACCCATTCTGACAAAATATGGCGAAGAAGTTGTCCTGTGGTAGGCC
>NQII01000293.1:134006-145552 GCA_002778355.1 Clitarchus hookeri | reverse complement strand
TATATATATATATATATATATATATATATATATATATACACATGTATTGTGCAAATTGGATGTAAAACAGTTATATCATATGTGCAAAGTCGTGAAATTGAATCTCAAAAGATGAGAGCTTAAATCTCTAGTGGTGTGCTATACTATGTATTTTTTCTTAAGATCATAGAAATAGTTAATTTATGTATTCTTTGCATTTATAAAGGTAAAAAAATCAGATGCACTAAATATTACAAATGTTAAGTTTTTGAAGGTCAGATAAATGAGAGAATCATAGCAAAATATAAAAGTAAATATAAGATTTCATAAAAGACAACTCTAGAGAGCTAGAGATTTTACGAATATTATATCTTCAAGCATAACTTACACATCCCAGCAAATGTTTGCTTCAGAATTATAGGCATATTTTTAATTAAATACTACTTNTTTTTTTTTTTTTTTTTTTTTTTTTTTTTGCATTTCCAAGTGGGAATCGTGCCGGATGATGTCATTGGTCAGCGGGTTTTATCGGAGATCTCCTATTTCACACGCCCTTGCATTCCGGCGCTGCTCCATTCTCACCTCATTTCATCCTCATCGGCTCTCAAGACCTCGTTCAGAGCCACCCAAATCTCTCAACTCATCTTGAATGCTTGCACGAGATGTGTTATTCAAACATGCGCTCTTCTAATGTCGGCGTGCAGTGTAGCCGAAGTCTTGTCGCATTATCGACACTGTGGGCTAGTGTATAGCCATGTTTTTTGCGAAAAGTTTCCCAATGAGATTTGTGTTGTTTGTCGAGTTCAGAGATTAGTCGACGTCTTCTTTTGATATCGGTAGTCAGTATGAGTCGTATGTTTGGTTTGTATGACTGGTTGGGCTAGGCGGATATTGTTGCAGGTTGGTCTGGTGGGTTAGTCTGGTTGAATGATTTGGTTGGTCAAGTTGATATTTTCAGTTCAACTGTCCTAATGGTTGGTATGGCTTGTCAGTCTTGGACGGTTGGCATGGATGGAATGGCTGATTGACATGGGCGGAGTGGCAGGGATGGTCAGCATGCTCAGTATGGGGGATATGATTTATGTGGCAAGTCGGTATGGTCGCTAGGTATGGTCAAATTGCATGGCCAGTGTTTATTTTTTGGTACGGCTTGTCAATCGGTATGGGTGTTTGGTATGATCAGTTAGTTTGTTCGGCTTTGTCAAATGGTCTTGTCCATTGGTGTTGCCAATTGCTCGACCTTTTTGATTGGTATAGCCAGTCGGCCTTGATGGCTGGTGAAGTTACTCTTTGAGGTTTTGTTTTGAGGTCTGTATTTAAAGTATGATTTTTGAGGGCCCTTTTTAATGTATGAATTTCGAGGTGTGAATTAGAGGTCTAATTTTGAGATTAGATTTTTAGGCTTTTAATTTTTGAGTTTGCCTTTTCAGGTTTTTGGAACATATGGAGATAATTTTTTTCACGTAGATATTTGAGGTTTTTTTTTAGGAATATTTTTGAGGTCTGATTTTAGGTCTAATTTTTGGTAATATTTTTTGTGGTCTGATTTGAGAGGCATGATATATGTGTATCCACAAAGAAGCAACCTACAGAGATGAATCGTGGTCGGTAAATTTGGTAATGTGAGACATGCAGATCATTCACATTTCATATTCGGCCGGGCAAGTGAAGTCAGCAAGGGCGTGCGTTATCGTCGTACCTGCCGGACTAGCTAAGATCGTCACAGTGTGCATGCTTTTCATTCTGACTTGTGCTGTTGTGTCGGTATTTCCCTCTCATAGTGCAGTGTACTACAGAGACGAGTTTGACATCACTTAGAACGGTCCGACGCGTTCGAGAGGGGTTATACCACAGGGCCATTTCGCGCGCCACATTGGTTGCGCGGATATAACCTTATACGATTTTGGCACCAGTGCACAGAGGAAGGCGCGCACACAGGACAAGCAGGCTCTGGGAGACCGCCACGAACCACACTGAGGGAGAAATAATGGATTGCCCGACATGCGCAGAGTGCTCCAAACTCCACTGCTGCGGATATTCAGCGAACAATGATGCCTATCAGGCAGCATCCTGTGAGTTCCAGTACAGTTGGCAGATGGCTGCACGACTCTGGACTACATGCACGAAAACTAACAACGACTGTTCTTAACACAACATAAAGATATTCACGGACATAAATGTCGTCATGACTGACTGTCATGAAGCCATGCAGCATGGAAGTAGGTAATCTGCAGTGATCATCATGTTTATTACTTCATTTTATAATAATTTAACATGGTTTTTTTTAGTCATTTTAAGGAATTTTAATATATTTTTGTAATTACGGTATTTTGTTTATATTTGTTTGGGCTCAAGTTTATTCAAGGTCATGTTCACGGGATCATGGTCAATGTTTTGGGTCAAGGTTATGGTAACTTGGATACAATATGGTAGTTAAATGTCATTTAAATAATGACTTGTTGGCTCCGGCTACGATCTCGGATCTCGTTATGCCCGAGCACCCAAGATTTTAATATTTTTAAATTGTTTTATTGACATATTTTATTCCTTCTCATATTTTTTAGGAAGTATTAAGAATTTTTTGAACCTTTTTTAGAATTTTTATAATATATTGTGTTTAAGGCCAAAGGTCAAGGCCAATGGCCAAGGTCAGCGAATCCAACATGGTGGCTAAGATGGCTGACAGTACCCAAATCGAGGACGGTCATCTCTGGCTCCTGACCCCGGACCATGTTTATCGATTTGGCATATCCTATGCCTATAAAACCAATATGGCCACCACTGTTCCGCCTTCGAAAAGCGAGCCTTTCAAATCCTTCCAATGTTTCTAAAAGTGCCTTTCGGAGGCTCATTTTGGCAAATGGGAGGCTCGGTACTTTTTTAGGAAAAAACTGAAAATTTTGAGGTAAAAAATAAAAAGTTTTGAGGGAAAAAAATTTAAAGATGGCAGATGGATTAGGCTCCGGTTCCCCGTTCCGTTGCTCCAAATTAATATAATCCATTTTACTGGTACTGTAAATAAATATAATTATTATGGTAGTTTAAATTGACTGTGTCCATTGCCAATAAAAAATTAAAAAACAGAACTTATCGAAATAACAAATAAGCCTACTTTCCTCTACATGTATTAAAATAATTTTGATGAAGTTTTTGAAATGTTAGATGGTAGGTGGGTTTTGATTTCTCGGTGGTAGTAGCTATTGCATTAGAGATGCAACCAGAAACAAATGCCGCACTAGTGAGGCAAATACAAATACACACATGTCTTACCTGGCACTCGAACACACAACGCCTCGTACCGTAAGTTGGCGTGCAGCCAACTATATTACAGAGGTAAATTTCGGAGCATTAACATCGGTAGTATTCAGTTTAAAGTTTTTGATAGACTGGGTTTAGCAACTTAAAATATCTACAGATACATAATTTTGAAAATAGTGCGTACGATTACATGGCATACAGTCAAAGTACTTGTGTGTAGAATTTGGTGGAAATATATTGAATGGTTCAGAAATGGCGTAAAAGTTTTAGATTCTCATTTGGCGTTTATATACAGAAAGGCCTATAATCTGCCTCTTTATAGGCATATCTGATGCGTCTAATAGATGATGTCAATATAAATGTTTGGTTGAAATGTATCTAATTATTAAGAGATATTATTAAATTTTCCTTATAATTTATATCGCACCATTCTGAAAAAAATATTAAATCCACTTAAATTATGTAAGTTTACGTGGTCCACTGTAGTACTACTCGTGGGCAAAATTTGTGGGGAACTTGATGATTGGTTCCCGAGATATGTCATAAACGTTGCATTTTATTACCTAGCACTATCTTACAAAAAGTCGGCAAAAAATTATCGCTTAAAGCGTAGTTGATACTTCTAACGGCTACTCTTAAGCGACCCATACACGTACAATATTATTGTCCAAATGTATTGCACAAAAATTGAAGTAGCGCATAGACGTACATCTTATTGCACAATAAGCGGTTTGTGTAATAAAATTTAAGCGTGTGGAGATAAAACTAAAGAGTTGTGCAATAGATTGTGCAAAGCGGACATAGACGTACCATGTTATTGCGAATTAAATTCAGTTGATGGGTATTTGTGACATGAAAATGTTGAGTGATACCGAACTTTGTTCCATTTTGATTGTTGTGGGAGAAAGCGTGAAAAAAAGAAGAATAAACGGAAAGGTCGGAAGTGGGCGAAACAGTGGTTTCAAGAGAGAGAAAGGCACACTCATGAAACATTACTCAATGAACTGAGAACATGTGAACCAAATTATTTTCGAAACTTTCTACGTAAGAATGCTGAATTATTTGATGAACTCCTCGGTCTGGTTGCTCCTGAAATTGGTAGAAGAGATGCAACTGACGCGGTATTGCACAATATTGTCTACAGATGGTAAAATATTTCTCATAATGAGCAAAAAAAATTTTACGTTTTTAATATTACACAATATATTGTATAACCCTTCAATATCATCCACACAGGATCAACTTTATTGCACAAACCCGATTATTGCGCAATAATATTGTTCGTTAATGGGCCGCTTTAGCATACTAAGTTTAATTGAAAGCGGTTAATTTGCTTAATAGATATTACAAACTTATCCAAATGATTTATGTGTCTGCCATTCTTTAAATAAGGCCAGATATTCTTAAAAAAATTCGCTACTCTAACACTACTTATGTGCAAAGTTGCTTAATTGATCCTGGATATATGACTTAATATCTCCAGTTTCTAATGTGGTGGTATTTACATTACGGTATGGGCACAGTCTATGATCGCCAAATATACTGCTACACATAACATTTGGTTTAAATTGTTTGGGACATATGGCTTACTTACGTAAAATATTGACATGACTGTTATTTTGAAATTTTGTGACTACCTCCGTAAGTCGTATTAATTTATATAGACTACAAAAGTATAACTCATAGCCCAAATTTGGTTGGCATAATTTGATTGTTTCCCGAGATAGGACACAATGGCAAATACTTTCTTTTAGTGTTATTTTTCAAAATAGGTGACAAAAAATTTGTAAATTATGTAAATTTGTATCGATGCTTCCATCGATATTGCCAGCATACAAAATTAAGTGGGAAATGCTTACACAGTTTCATACATATAGCATAGTAGTCTATGATGTTTATATATTCATCATTTTTAAAATAACAGTGTAAACGACTAAAACATGCAAGTTTACATGACGTACCGTAGTATTACTCGTGTTTAAAATTTTGTAGGGATCGGTTAATTGTTTCCCGATGTATGAAATTAAAACTTTTTTTTCATGTCGAACATTATTACAAAATGGCAGGCAAAAGAGGCTATGTTTTGACACATTTGCTGCTTGTTAAATATACTTTTAGCATTTCAATTCTGGTAAAAACTTGTCAAACGGTACTGTACATATTGCAAATAAACCTAAACTGTCAGTATTTCCGCCATTTTGAAAATAAGTCAATTACCCTTTAAATTGCATATATGAAAATGCCCTACTAAAGTATTACTTTTTTGCCAAATATTGAAGGAATCTGTTGTGTAGCTACCAAGATATAACGTACAATCTCTATTTTTCATGTTGCACTTTCTTCTAAAAATGCGGATTAATAATATTATCACTTTTAAATTAAATACCGTAATTATGCACTAAAAACGTACCAAATTATGTTTGAATTAGTTAAATGGTTCCCGAGACATAATATAAAAGCTTTACTTGTCATTTTGCACTATTTTTCTAAATAGTGAACCAAAAATATCATAGGTTTCAAAATTAAATGCTTGTCATGCACTTTCTGCATACCAAATTTATTTTACATTGGTTAAATGTTTCCTTAGATATAGAATAATGAATATTATATTTATTTGCACTACCTTTAAAAATGGCAGACTAATAGAATTATCGGTTTATCAATTCAGTACTTTCATCATGCACTGCCAACTTACCAAATTTGGTTTAAATCTGTTAAATAATTCTCAAAATATAATTGAAAAACTTTACTTTGTAATTGCAATATTTTTCAAAATGGCGGATAAATAAAATTATTGCTATTAACATGAATGTTCATATCATGAATTATAAACATACCAAATTTTGCTAAAATCAGTGAAATAGTTGCAAAATTTAACATAGTTCTCCCAATTTCAAAATTACCGCCATTTTGAAAATAAATACCCAGCGTTATCGAAAACTGTAAAAGTCCGATAGCATTACTAAATACTATATGTGGAAGTAGTTTCGTGAAAATCGCTTTTCGGGTTTAAAACTTATTAGGTGATACATACATTCCAGAGAGACATTCAGGTGATTGTATAAGCTTTTCTTTTCTTCGGAAAGTAGGCTTTTATAACGGAAATAGGAGACCGCAAACAAATAACGATTGTAGGAAGTAAGTACAACGAATGTTTAAAATTACATAGTACAAGACACATGAAAATTTCTGTAAAATTGAATTCATGTGTAGTATTTAAGGTAAATGGGTAGGAAAGTAAGTATGAAGGGCTTAACGTCTCGTCGACAGCGAGATCATTAGAGACGGCTGTAGTTTTTTTTGTGGTATCACTCTAAACGCAATGAATTAATTGATATTTCTTTTATTTTAAAAGTTTTAAATCTCTTTATATTAATAACCTTATACCATTACAATTTTCGGTTGGACTACGAAATAATATACGGAAATTTGAGACTAATATTTTATATCAGTATTTACTAGTGTGTTGTAAAACTAAATTGCATAAATCAACCTCTTTTTTAAGCAGAGTCGTTAAGTTCAATTTACATTCAAACTTTATTCGGTTGTCCTTAAATGTTTCAGAAAGAGACGTGATTTATAAATGATATGAAATTCATCAATCTGTTTCCATTACTAAATTTTAAATGATTTTCCCCCCTTAAGTTTTACATATTATTGTGTTGTGCACATTCGACACGTAGAAAAGGGGCAGTAAGAAAGCGGCTGTACGGAAATAATGTTCTACCCTGATGGTGAGTGCATTTCCACTTCGTTGGATAAACAGCCTGTCTTTTAGGAAGACGTTAGTTACGTCAGGTCGCAAAACACTGTGAAATTATTTTGGCGTAAATGGTTGTAGTAACTGCTTCATACCGAGGCTTCCTCAGGTCATTTTCATTTCACTACATGCTCACAATTGCACTCTTTCGTCATAATATTTTTCAGGTTTAACTTTCAGAACTGCTATTAAAATGTCATCTCATACTCATAAAACTAATGCCCGCCACGTTTTTGTTGCAACCATGAAATAACTTCGAAAAGTCACGGGTGTTAGAACCAATATAGAAAAACAAAATATTAAAAATATTTTAAAAAAATCATATCTTTCAGTAACAATAAAATATAAAAAGAAAAAGAAAATTGAAAATTTTGTTACTTTACGTGAATGCAACGATACAATTTGTCGTTTATTAATATCCAGTACAAGGATAAAAAATTCATCGCATACATTTTCGTATTTTTAAATTATAGTAAGTAAATATACCAACAACACTGTCTTTATTTTTAATGTCCCTGGAAATGAGCAAATTGGAATGTAGACTTTAATGTTTAGTGTTACATTACACGTTATGTAGGTGGCAAAATTGTGTCAGAAAGTATTATAGGTCACAAAACAAATTTCGTAAATAATTCGAAATCTATGTTGGGATTCGTAGGTTTTCGTAAGTTAAAGTTTCATGGTCGCCTGACAGGGATTTAAACGATATGTTTAATACATTACTATCTAATTCCGGGATAATAAATCTTATATTGGTCTCAATATTGCTGCTCGTAAGAGTTCAATTTACTTTCTTGTTACGTGGAAGAAAGATGTGTTCCTCAACAAGGGTTTTTTTTAGAATCATTTTTTTTTATATATTTGTGCGCGATGAGAATTAATAAGGTAATACTACAATATTATTTAAAAAATTAGAAGCAAANTTTTTTTTTATATATTTGTGCGCGATGAGAATTAATAAGGTAATACTACAATATTATTTAAAAAATTAGAAGCAAAGTTTTTTTACTAAAATGTTTGTATACTATTTATTTAATACTTTCAAAAACCTGCTGTAACATTTCATTTAGTTAAAATAAATCTTAAGCAAATCTCGTGAATTTNGTTATTTAATACTTTCAAAAACCTGCTGTAACATTTCATTTAGTTAAAATAAATCTTAAGCAAATCTCGTGAATTTTGTTCACGGAGATGCACAATTAGCAACCGTATTTTATAACAGGCAATTATAAATCCCTTTTTATGTCGTTTCCCAGATCTGATAGATTGAGAAATAACCCTTTCCGCTTCACATGTTTGCATTTACTTTCAACGATATAATTATCTTGACTCAAAAATAACTGTTGGGAAATTTAAATAGCCTTCACTGTAATGTAGAGTATGGCGTGATATTTTTAAAGGGAATTGAGAAATCACTTAGTCGTGCGCGAACTCTGCCAACCCACCACTGGCGGGTGGCAACGGCTGGGGGATGCGCCACCTGGCTATCGCCATCGCCGGCCAGACTACGACGTGACACGAGCAACATGGCAGGCACAGAACATAGCCGCGAATTTGCATGCAGCTGTCTGACGTTGAGACACATTCTAGACAAAGTGTTGAATTATGCAGTAAGGCGAGCGCAATGAAGGCATCAGTGAGAAAAGCTATTTTTAATTCTTAAAACTTGCAAATTCATAACTTTCTCAACTGTTATTTATTTTCGAGACATAGTATTTGAAACTAAATGAACTTGCCGAACGGTTAATTAAAATTAACTGTTTTCTCTATATGATGATACATTTCGTTAAAGCAATTTACCGGCGTAATAAATTCTGTTTTAGACAAACAAATTCGGAAATAATTATTTTACCTTCTTGTGCGAGAAATCAATCAATCATAACAATATCCGAACTCTTGATTTATTTTTAACTGGTTTCCAGAGCGTATTTGCCTGGGATGCCAGCTCACGTGGCGAGAAGTTATCGTTTGGAGTGCTGGGGAGAGTAGTGGATGTGTGTGTTGTTTCTAGATTGCTGTACATGGTCTAATTATTTAATTAGATTTTTCTTTTACAGAATTTCACGTAGCGGCGTTTACGTCGTCGAAGAATCTTTCTATTTTTTTCTATACTCGTGGGTACATTTACTTGCTTAGTATTAGAACGTTCACAAAGTCATTAATACTGATAAAGGGGATTATACTTTTCTAACTGAATAGATGAAATGCCATGCAAATATTAGCAATTTTCATTAATAAACGATAGTTTTTTTAATTGGAAATCAAAATCATATTCCCCGAAAACACTTTCATATTATTTTTCTCTTAGAGTACAAAATCAAAAACTTATCTTTATTGGCACATATTTTTTCCTGTCGTCGAAAATTTAGTTGATTTTATGTCATACTGCAAAACGTACACGTAATTAACTATTTTCATAAAGGCACATTTTCCTCTTCTTCTCTCTCTCTCTCTCTCTCTCTCATTAACTTTTAGACATTAAATATTTTTTTAATGAGTGAAAAAAGCAAAGTTTTCTATGATTATATTTATTTCAGAACATCATATATAATGTATTCCAATTCGACAGACAAACTTCAGCTGCAGGTTAATCAAAAAAATTAGTTGAAAAAATATTTATTCGACGTATGATCTAATGTGAATACTAAGGGTGGCACACACCTTTTAAATTGGACCCGAAACACTGGTTTATTGCATATATGTAACATAACATTTAAGATGGAACACCGATTGTATGGATAATGGTTAACTGAACAAATATCTTCATAAACTACAACATCTGTTGCTGTCATTAAATTATTTAATGTAAATAATCACGGTTACTAGACATATTTCGAACTAACCACCATGACGCGGTAACATATTTTGGAATTTAAAGACGGATTATTAATCCCATTTCACAATTAACAAAATTGTCGTCTTGTGTAAATACCTCAAGCCTCCCCGTTTTCGAGTAATTCGTGTTTTACTGTCAAAACAATATTTAGCAATACCCATTAACACACTATTACGGCTATTAAAGTGAGGGAATTATTCCAGAGACAGTTACATTACGGTGGTACTGTAATAAATTTTTTTTTTAGTTCCAACTTGACAAATTCTTAACTTCCTTAGAATTGATTTTAGACCGTAGGTCGTATGTATATTTTCAACTTGTTTTTTCGTGATTAACCTGCAGCTGAAGTTGCAGGTGGAATGAAGATACCGCTTTTATATATATACTATTCATTTACATTTATTTTTATGTCATAAATATAAAGAGATAAACATTCGCATATCGTAAAAACCATATTTTTTTCCTGTGGCACTATCTTACAAAATGGAAGATAAATTATGCTCTGCTTAGACCCCTTTGATGCTAGTTATATGTACTTGCAGCATACAAAGTGAAGTTGGAATTCATAACATGGTTTCTTAGATATTGCATACTATGTCAAAATAGCTAGATAGCCACTATTTTTGGAAATAAGTGTCTAATACACTCAAAACTTGTTTTTACATATCAAATTCTGCAGTACTACTCGTTTGCCATATTTGGTAGCAATATGTAAATTGTTTGCCGAGATATTACACAAAAATTCAAAAATTTTATTTAGTGCTATCTTACAAAAGGGGAACAAAAGTGTTTTTTTTTTACTTATATGATGCTTGTAAAAGATAACGTCAGCGTACAATTTGTGGTTGAAATTGGTCAAATGTTATGGTAGGTATACGAAACAAAACAGAAATATGTATATGGCCACCATTTTGAAAATAACTGCCTTTTTAACTTCAAGTACATACATTTACCTGGTCTTTCAGAGTACTACATATGTGGTTTGAGTTGTTTTCGAGATGTAGGCTGATGGTGGTGGTGTCTTCCAAAATGGCTAACAAACATCAATATTGTAATCTGAATTCAATGCTTACAACCTGCGCTGCTATCATACCAAATTTGGTTTAAATCCATTTAATGGTTTCCGAGATACATCATTCTAATTTTTAAAATGGCTACAATTTTGAAAGTAAGTGCCTTGCGTGGTCGAAAAATGTAAATCAGGTGTATTTACTTNTAATTTTTAAAATGGCTACAATTTTGAAAGTAAGTGCCTTGCGTGGTCGAAAAATGTAAATCAGGTGTATTTACTTTGTACGTTGTGTGTTCCGATTTCTGTGAAATTCAGTTCATCTACTATATAAAAATAATTCGGGTTTTCCTTCCTGACGCTATAACTCCAGAACGCACGAACCGATTTCCACGGNTAATTTTTAAAATGGCTACAATTTTGAAAGTAAGTGCCTTGCGTGGTCGAAAAATGTAAATCAGGTGTATTTACTTGTACGTTGTGTGTTCCGATTTCTGTGAAATTCAGTTCATCTACTATATAAAAATAAGTCGGGTTTTCCTTCCTGACGCTATAACTCCAGAACGCACGAACCGATTTCCACGGTTTTGCATTCGTTGGAAAGGTCTCGGGCTCCGTGAGGTTTATAGCAAAGAAAATTCAGGAAAAATTTTAACAGAAAAGCGGGAAAATCTTTTTTTACATACAGCGCCATCTCTGATACA
>NQII01000293.1:50687-132868 GCA_002778355.1 Clitarchus hookeri | reverse complement strand
ATTATTGCTATTATTGGTTTCCATTAACAATTCATTTAATTTTGCATTTTCAGGCGTATCAACGAATAAAAATCTAAGCGCAATGAATTACTATGCGTATCGTATGATGATTCGTACACATGAGGAGAATGTCATTCTGAAGTGCCGTCGGCTATTCCAGCAATTCGCTGTCGACATGTATGTCAAAGTCGAGACCGAACGTTTAGCGTTCATCCGATTCAATCAGGCAAAGCTACGATCTGAGGACTATATACACTTGCGTGATGCTATTCATTCAGATGGTGATGTTCAGAATATTGGACGTCTGACGATTCTCCCATCATCTTATATCGGAAGCCCACGCCACATGCACGAATACGCTCAAGACGCTATGACGTACGTGCGAAATTATGGAACTCCGGATTTATTTATTACGTTCACATGCAATCCGAAGTGGACGGAAATTGAACGTGAGTTGGAACCGGGCCAAAAACCGCAAGATCGCCATGACATAATCGCCAGAGTATTTCAGCAAAAACTCAAGGTTATGATGGATGTGCTTACTAAGTATCGAGTTTTTGGTGACACACGTTGTTATATGTACTCGGTGGAATGGCAGAAGCGTGGACTACCGCATGCTCATATCCTAATTTGGTTGCTGAACAAATTACATTCAAATGAAGTGGATGACATCATATCAGCTGAAATTCCTGATCCAGTCACTGATCCCCATCTACACGACATTGTGACGACACAGATGGTCCATGGACCGTGCGGTGCATTAAATCCATTATCGCCTTGCATGGCTGATGGAAAGTGCACAAAACGATATCCGCGACCGTTAGTTGCTGAAACAGTCACAGGGAACGATGGATATCCAGTTTATCGTCGGCGTTCAAAAGAAGATAATGGTCGAACTATCAAAGTTAAAGTTCAAAATCAAGAGATTGAGATCGGAAATGAATTCATTGTACCATATTGCCCGCTGCTATCACGAATTTTCGAAACACATGCAAACGTTGAGAGTTGTCATTCGGCCAAATCAATCAAATATTTGTGCAAGTACGTCACAAAAGGCAGCGACATGGCTGTGTTTGGTATTGCGTCGGAAAATGCGAATGACGAAATCAGCAACTTCCAAATGGGCAGATACGTCAGTACTAATGAAGCACTGTGGCGATTATTGTCATTTCAAATTCATGAAAGATATCCCACAGTTGTACATTTAGCAGTGCATTTGGAAAATGGCCAAAGAGTTTACTTCACTGAGGCTAATGCGGCACAACGAGCTGAGAGACCACCATCGACAACATTGACTAGCTTCTTTGCAATATGTGAAGCAGATCCATTCGCAGCGACGCTGATGTACGTTGAAATGCCCAAGTATTACACTTGGAATCAATCAACAAAGAAATTCCAACGTCGCAAACAAGGAACCCCAGTTCCAGATTGGCCACAGGTGTTTTCCACTGATGCACTAGGTCGCATGTATACTGTTCATCCTAGAAATGATGAATGTTTTTATTTGCGACTGCTGTTGGTACATGTACGTGGACCAAAATCATTCGCGCATTTGAAAACTGTGAATGGCCACCAATGCCAAACATATCGAGAAGCATGTCAACTATTGGGTTTGCTGGAGAACGATTCTCATTGGGATTTAACACTTGCGGATTCAGTTGTTTCATCAAATGCGTACCAAATACGAACGCTGTTCGCAATTATCATCACCACATGTTTTCCTTCACAACCAATTCAGTTATGGAACAAATACAAAGACGACATATGTGAAGATATCTTGCATCGCTTGCGCATTCAAACGAATAATCCTGACATCCAAATAACCGATGAAATCTACAATGAAGGATTGATTCTGATTGAGGATCAATGCTTGACTATTGCAAACAAGCTACTGATTGAAGTAGGAATGATTGCGCCAAATCGATCGATGCACGATGCATTCAACCAAGAATTAAATCGAGAGCTGCAATACAATGTTGATTCATTGCAGGAATTCGTTCGAAATAATGAGCCGTTGCTGAATGAACAGCAAAAACAAGTATACGAAACATTAATGCAAGCGGTGGACAATAATACTGGTGGTCTATTCTTCCTGGACGCACCTGGAGGAACAGGGAAAACATTTGTCATTTCATTTATTTTGGCCACTATTCGATCAAGATGTGACATAGCTTTGGCGTTAGCATCATCTGGAATTGCGGCGACTCTTCTAGATGGCGGTCGTACTGCACATTCTGCGCTTAAGTTGCCACTCAATTTAAACACAATTGATATTCCAACATGCAATATTTCCCGATCCAGTGCAATGGGAAAATTGTTGATGCAATGCAAGCTCATTGTTTGGGATGAGTGCACAATGGCACATAAGAAATCACTTGAAGCACTTAACTTCACACTGAAGGATCTTCGGCGAAATAACAACATCTTTGGCGGCTTGATGATATTGTTGGCAGGCGATTTCAGGCAGACGTTGCCAGTAATTCCCCGTGGAACGCCTGCAGATGAATTGAATGCTTGCCTGAAGGCATCACCTTTATGGAATAACGTAAAAACATTATCGCTAACCACTAATATGAGAGTTCAACTTCAAAATGATCAAAGTGCTGCACAATTTTCCAAACAATTGTTAGCTGTTGGAAATGGAAAAGTCCCAGTTGATGCGACATCTGGATTAATTACTCTTACCAACGAATTTTGCCGATTTGTAGACTCTCAATTAGCTCTTATTGAAAATGTTTTCCCAAACATTAGTGAGAATTATCAGAATTATGCTTGGTTAAGTCAACGAGCAATTCTTGCCGCAAAGAATAATGATGTACACGCACTGAATTTCACCATTCAATCAAAAATTGCTGGCGATTTGGTGACATACAAATCCGTTGATTCCATAAGAGATCCCGATGATGTAGTAAATTATCCAACGGAGTTTTTGAACTCTCTGGAGTTACCAGGATTTCCACCACATAACTTGCAACTCAAAGTTGGTACAGTTATTATGATATTGCGTAATTTGAATCCACCGCGACTCTGCAACGGTACTCGACTTTCGGTAAAAAGACTTATGCCGAATTTGATTGAGGCAACCATTATTAACGGAAAGTACGCAGGTGAAAATGTATGTATTCCTCGAATACCAATGATTCCGACTGATCTTCCGTTTGACTTCAAACGATTGCAATTTCCAGTTCGCCTTGCGTTCGCAATGACAATTAACAAGTCGCAAGGCCAATCGCTTAGTGTTTGCGGGATAAATTTAGAAAATCATTGTTTTTCACATGGGCAGTTATACGTTGCGTGTTCACGAGTTGGGAAACCATCCGCTTTGTTTGTGTTAACGTCAGACCAAAAAACAAAAAATGTGGTTTACCAAAGAGCACTTCAATGAAACGTATTTACTTTGGATTCACTTTCATTTACTTAGAGAAGTTCAATTCATTACTGTTGTGAAATGAAATAAAATTTTTCCTTTTCAAATATAAAAAAAATGTTTCTTCATGTTTTAATCACCAAACAAAATGTTGCATAAAACGAAGCCATCTGGTGGCGAAACGGAGTTCGCCGGGTTTGCTAGTGCGTTTATAAATTGAAAGGGGGACACACTCGCAGACACACATACATCCATACACACACATGCACACACAGGCACAGACAGGAAAGTGATCTCAAAAGCCTTTCTTTCCCTCGGAAAGTAGGCTTAAAATATGGCGAAGAGAAAAATCCATTGAAAAACATAGCTGTTACAAAATTGATTTTAAAAATGAAAGCAATCATAATGAAGTTACATTAATCAAGCTAAATAAGATGTTTCTGATGTAANCAAAATTGATTTAAAAAATGAAAGCAATCATAATGAAGTTACATTAATCAAGCTAAATAAGATGTTTCTGATGTAATTTATAGCCTACTTTCCTCAACATGGGTACAAAAAATATTTAGTTAAGTTCTTAATTGCTGAGTTGGTAGGTAGGAATTGACTTCTCTTTGAAAGCGATAACATTAGAAATGAAACCAGAAACGTATGCAACAGTAATGAGACAATTTGAAATACATACGTGCCTTACCCTGGACTTGAACCCACGAAACCTAGTACGGTAAGCTTTAGGCTGTTTATGGTAAAATGAGAAATTTTGAAGCCGTACTTACCATCTCCTTTCAGTCATTCATTATTCTGTACCACCATAATTCAAATAAATATTGCAATTTAAGTAATAAATACAATGTGTATATTCCACCGCACTTGGAAGTTCATGTCTATGGCTAAAATGAAAAAAAAAAAAAAAACTTTTTTCTTTTATTCCAAATGAGAGGGCTTTCAAAAATGCTCACTTTACCGTGATAAGCCTAGCGTGCAACGAACTGCGTTATGGAGATCGGATTCGGTGAAAGGGTTTACTAATCTAACATATTTAGAGGGCTGTCATTTTTAAAATAAGTGATTGAATCACTTAAAACATGTAGGTTTATATGGCCTACCGTAGTGCTACTTGTGTGAAGAATTTGCTTGAAATGGGATGTTGGTCCCTGAGATAGGGCATAAAAAACATTATTTTCATATTTAATGCTAACGTACAAAGTTTCCAAAAAAAAAAAATGGCTCTATGTACGATGCTTCTAATGTATACCGTCAACACAAACATTGTGGTAGAATTTGGTTAAATGGTTTAATATATGTGCCAAACTAACCAAAATAATTCAACGCCGCCATTTTTACATCGTTGTCTGACCCATTTAAAACATAAAAATATACATGGCCTACTGTAGCATTTATGGAGTGCACTATTTCTTAGAAATCAGTAGCAATGGTCCAGTGTAATGTTTACTGGGGATCGGTTGATTGGTCCTCAAAATATGGCCTAAACGTCTATAATATTGATAAGGCGGTCTTCATAAATAGAGGATAATATATTAATCTACTAAAATATTCTATGAATGTATTCTGTCAAATATACAAAAATCAGATAAAATACATTACATAGTTCTGTAGATATAGAACACATAACTAAAATTATATTATTGCTGCCATTCTGAAAAGTAGTATGTCGTATTTAAAAATAAATATAATAATATGACGTACCACAGTACTTCTTCGTCAAATTTTGTAATAATGGGTTGATTAATTCCCGAGATATGAGATTAAAAATTTATTTTTATAGGTTGGGGCTATCATACAAAATAGCAGATAAACGAGGCTCTGCATAGACATATTTGATTATCTTAATAAGAAGTTCCATAACACAAAGTAAATTTGGAATATTTCGTTGGTAAAATATACTGCGCTAAAATATATATAGCCACGACCTTAAATATGAGTGTCTCTCCTACTAAAAACATACTAGTTTACACCACCTGCTGTAGTAATATTCGTTTGCCAAATTTGGTAGAAATCTTTTAATTATTTCCCGAGATATGACATAAAATTTAATTTATCTGCGATTCACTATCTTACAAAATAGAAGACAAATGATGCTCTATGTAGATACAGATATTTGTAATATCTACTGCCGGCATACAAATACGAGTTAGAGTTGATTGTGTGGATCGATGATATAGCATTCTAAGCTAAAAACAGCCAAATGGCCGCCATGTCAAAAATAACAATAAACTTAAATATGTAAATTTTTTCACAGATATAGCATACTAAGCTTAAATGTTTGTATAGGTGCCATTAAGAAAATAAGAGACTTACATGCCTAAAACATATAAATTAATATGGTATAAAACAGTTCAACTTCACCAAATTTGAAAGAAATTGGTTGATTGTTTCCCCATATACGTTATAAACACTCTATTATTTCATTTAGGACAATATTCCAAAATTGCGGAGAAATGAGTCTTTGCATAAAAGAGTTTTGATGGATAAAACTGATATTGTCAGCATACAAATTTAAGTTGAAAATTTTTTCTCTTGTTTTGTAGATAAAACATTTTGAGCTAAAATATTTATGTGGCCGACATTTTGAAAATATGAGTTTCAGATCATCTCAAAATGTATTTGTTTACATGGCCTGCTATAGTGGCATTTGTTTGCTAAATTTGGTATAAATACGTTAATTTTCTGAGATATACATTAATTTTAATTTTCAATGTGATATCGTTTTACAAAATAGTGGAGAAAAGAATTTTGTGTGGACACATTTAATGGTTGTCATAAATACTACAAGCATAACAATTTTCATTGGATTTAATTACATGCTTTCCACGATTTAAAATATAACACTAAAAAACATGTGGCCGCCATTTTGAAAATAAGTGTTTCACATACCTAAAACACGCCAGTTAACATATCTTACCACATAACTACTTGTTTGCCATATTTCGTACCAATATCTCAATTGTTTCCCGAGATATTACACAAAAACTTAATTAATTCATGTAAGGCTATATCAAAATGGCAGACAAAAGTGGTTGATGTTAAGCTTATATGATGCTTTTAAAAGATACTTTGATCTTACAAAATTTTGTTGAAATTTGTAGAATGGTATGGTTTTTATACCAAGTAAACCAAAAAATATTATTAAAGCCGTCATTTTGAAAGTAAATGCCTAATATAGTTCGATTACTTATATTTATCTTGCATATTAAAGTATAACATATCCATACACATAAACACATACACACAGACAGGAAAGTGACCTCTAAAGCTTTTCTTTCCTTCGGAAAGTAGGCTAAAACGGTTCCCTTCATATCAGTGATTCATATAGAAGGGAAATAAGGTTTTATTTTCGTAACAATGTCATATCTTGAATGAACAGAACTCAAGGAATTATCAATTTGGTTTTAAATCACGAAGGAGGTATACAAAAAAAAAGTCAGAAATTTATTATTGTCATATACACAAATTATTCTACAAATCATACTATAAAATTAATTGTAAGATGAAGCACTTTATCTATCTTAATATATCTTCTTCTTAATCTGCAACTCATTTCGTAATGGTAACCTACCATTATAAGATAACTGTGAGGATACCCTTCCATTTTATTAAGGAAAGAAAACAATTTATAAGTGTGTACTCAATCTAGAGACTAAATGGGAACAGCGCTGGAGTGAAGTAGTCCATGTTAAACTGACCGTCGCACACTGGGGATAAGCATGCTGAATCCAGGGAAAAAATATTTTATTTACTTCAATGTGATTTACATGGTAATTAAAGTAGGTGTTGGTTGTTGTAAAGCTACTGCAATAACAACAAGTACGATTTCATATTAAACAGATGATTAGGGAGTAGCGTAATTACAAATAGTTGTCATTGGGACTCTTCAGTCTCGTTCGAACTGTCAGTGTCGTCGCTACTTTCGTCTACCGCACAACAGACAACCGATTCTCGAAGCAGGTCCAGGACCTCCGTATCAAACTGCGCGGCTCTCTTTCTCGGCATCTGCCTGAGTGAAGAAATAAGAGGACCCGAGGATATCAGCAGCATGTTGAGGATATCTTCATTGGTTTTTGTCGAGACACCTACCGGGAAAGCCTTCAATGGAATTTTTTATTTCCTTGCTTCTAGCTTCTTGGGCCTCATCGCTTAGCCGACCAATAGGGACAAAAGTATGGCGAATGATGTCTGGACCATGGATTACGATTTTTTTAATTGTTCGAGGTATGGAATACAATGGGTATTTTTTTACAAATAGCTGGGTTGCCTCCAACTCATATGTGCAATACTTTTCCACATCTATTTCGCGACCACAAGATATCACTTGCAAAAGTGTGCAGAATCTTCTGATACTGTTAGTGCTAACACCCGTCATGTATTCCCATCATTTGTGTTGTTAAAGCTTTTTTTGTTTTGTCTACTAGTAATCCCATTTCTTTTTTTTATTTTCTTGAATGGTTTTCTTTGTCTTCGATACAATATTCTTTTTCTTGATACCCCGAGCTTGCTATTTCTCAAACGAAAATTTATATGAAAGATGGAGTAAACACTCAAAGAACTTAATGTGTGCGTGAAGCACAGATAAGCTGAAATTGAGTCTTGAAAAATCTACTTTCTCTGGATGCAGCATTTTTTCCAGGTTGTTGAAGTCTTCACAGTTGACATTACAAAGGCAATACTTCTGAATAGATGAAGTTCCTGTAAGGGAATTGCACTTTTGCCGTCAATAATACTGAAAGGCATGCTGTAAGTATCTTTTACTTGTTTGCCGTCTGGCTCGCCAATAAAGGATGTAAATTTTGTATTTCCTTTTTGATGTGATCCTGTTCCATTTTTTAAATATTTGCTGTTTCACATTGAAGCTGAAATCGGATGGGTCCACAGGTACGTGTTGACGAAGGTGGTAGATTTTTCTAGAAAACTGTTGGCCCTGGTCCTTCCAGGTTGTCATCAATTAGATGTATAGGCACAAAGGCTGAAAGGAAGGCGTTCGAGTCTCTACTACTGGGGTCACTTGAAAACGTTTGCTTGTATTCTGACTGTGGAGAATCGTTGAATCCCCACTTGCAATTCAGGGTTAGATTTAAACTGTTCTAAACTGCATTGTGAACTACGTCCTACTGAGCCTCCAGAAGATGGGAGGCAGTGCGGTCTAGAAGTGCCTGTAGGATAATTTATGTCGCAGAATCACATAATGCTATCAGAATGATAGCATTATGTGATTTTTTTCGGAGGAAAAAAATGTTTTTTTAGCTTTTTCAATGTTTGTATCAGCGGGAAACCTCTGTTTACCATGCTCTCGAATAATATTTATATTGACGTCTAGTAAGCAGAGCATCAATACACATGGCAAGCGCTTCTGTTCCTGTGAGCTGCTTCGCTGGTGGACTATATAATTTTTGTAAGCTTCTTGATAGTTCAAGTTCGCGTGGGCGATGTTTCTGTTATATCTTTTACAATTTTTGAGGCTTCCACTTTGCCACAAGAGAGAAAGTTCATTTGAGCGGCAAATGAAAGCTCATCACTTGAATATGTTGCTCGCAAGTTTCCTGTGTTCAGCAGTTTTGTCCTAGACATGATTCAACAGATCATGTCTAGGCCATACGTCGGCCATACGTTTTCTAGTAGCGACCCTTTCATAATTTGGAAACCCTAGTGATGAGTCTAGCCAGTCCTTGTTCTTCCCCAAAAATCTTTCTTCTATCCTACGAGCTTGCTGCGATCTGTTCTTAACATCAGGTACGAAAAATCGAGTTCGCTTGTTGACAGCCGGAATACATTTGTCAGTGCATTCTCTTGATTCAAACGAAATATTTCAGAGCCGTACATTGCTTCTGTATTTCTACACGCCCAGACTGCGTCATGGTAACATAAACTTCTCTTCTAGCTATAAAAATATCATCGGTGCAACCCGATCCTGCAAAGAAATACAGGAGAATGGTTTGGGTCTTTAGATCACATGTACTTGGCAAGCAGATTTTTAGAAGCTGTCAACGTTTTAAACCGCTACTGTTTAAAAATGATTAGATATGAGCAGCGCTTGTTTACAGTTACGGCACATATATTATGTCAATTGATTATTGATGTCACGATGCGGAACATGATATGCCTTGATATATACACTGAAGAGCCAAAAAAACTGTTACACCTGCCTAATATCTTGTAGCNGGCAGTCTACAAATCCAATCTGCGCCAATTTGAGAAAGGGTTGCACGTCTGTCACGTTTAATGATTCTCGTCAGTCTTTGTTTTTCCCGTTTTTCACGATCTTTTTCCGGGCGCAGCGATGCCGAAGATGTGATGTTTTACCGGATTCCCGATTTTCACAGTACACTCCTGAAATTGTCATACGCGAACATCCAAATGTTATCGCCACCTCAGAGATACTATGTCCTATCTCTCGTGCGCCGACTATAACACAACGTTCAAACTCACTTAAATCTTGATAACCTGCCATTGTTGCAGCAGTAACCTCTCTAGCTTCCGACCGCATCGCGTTACTCTGATTGGTTCCATACTTCTGTTATTTGCATACGCACGCCTATACCATTTTTTTTTGGCTCTTCAATGTACCAAAATACTCAAGATACTTCTCCCTTTTTCACATTTATGGTACATTTCCTTTATGGTCCCGTTAATCCACTACTGAATGCACAAAACGTATGTGTAATTGGACGAAGATGTGCTTAACTGATGGTAATGACATCATGTTAAGCCACACCTTGTTGTTACAGCCACACACGACACTATCATGCATTTAACAACTTCCCAGACAAAGAGCTTCTCTTTTACTGATCCATGTATGGTGAAGTTCTGACACTTGCTGTGATGTTAGCTGCATTCCAAAGACCTCTTAACTACTACAAACGTCTGGTTAAGCGATTTATCGATCCTTTGAATATAACATATCGCCACTTTAGTAAGGTTCATTTTATATTTTTTTTTCAAGATTAGTGCTGTTTGGCCCCACTGTGCGTCGTGTGAGATTAAATCGCAATCCTATATTACCGCGAACCAAGGCAATGGTTTCATTAAGGATTACGGAAATGTTTCGCAGTTCGCAAAATCATGAAACAAAAATAAAGAACGGAACCAAAACTTTCTAATGTGTTCTGATGGGGTTATGTTTATTGGTAAAATATACACCTCACAAAAAGTTTGGAATATAGAAACAGTATGCAAAAACGTATGGCGTATACATACAAGTAAACATAGCAATTAGACGATACCAAAGGTACCGGTACAAAAAGTGAAATATAGAACGATTCTAACAAACAGCTTTCCAATATCGCAGATAAATAAACACGAAAGAACAACAAATGGAACTTAATGGTGTCTCTAACTAGGGAAGGTTTCTGTTCCGACTGCAGCTTTGTACCATGTGTGGTCTCCATGTGCATTGTACAGAACCCTAACACACCGTGGCATGCTTGTTATAAATATGTTGATGTCATCTTCCGGAAGAAGGTCCCATTTCATCTGGGCACCTGTTATGAGATCTGGAAGTGTTTCTGGAGGTTGTGGGCGATTATTAACTGCTGTTTTAAACTTGTCCCAGGGATTTTGAATGCGTCAGTGTGCTTCCTGTTGATCAACATATAACTACATAACTCCTACCACCCAAACTGACACATCTCACAATATTCCAAGCTTTTTATGATGTGTTTATTTGAATGTTTGTAACTATTATATAAAGCAATAGTTTATACAGTGTAAACTTTTCTTCATAAAAAGTGACATTATTTTGCGAAAAATTAGCAGGCAAACTACAAAATCAGTAAATATGTCAAAGCAATATCTTTTAATGTTATTTTTCATTAGACTGGCCAAAACCTGTCTCTAGAATTTTATTCAAACAAAGTTGGAAATACCTTTAAGTTTCGCTTTGTAAAATGTATTACTAGTTANACCTGTCTCTAGAATTTTATTCAAACAAAGTTGGAAATACCTTTAAGTTTCGCTTTGTAAAATGTATTACTAGTTAGCTTTCTTTTAAGTATTAAGGTAATAATTTCCGCAATTTCATTTATGTTTAATAGTTTATCTTGAAAGGCAGTAATAATTATTTAGGATAATGGTCACCACCGCTGGGTAGCAAGTAAAACGTTTACTTTTAAGGGAGTTATAGAGTGGATATTTTGAGTTTCTGTATTTTTTTTGTATCATATAGTGGCTATGGAATAAAAATAAATACTAGTTTCGATTGCATGCTTCCTGCGACTGTTACTCATGTTATTGAGTAGAACCGCGTTTTCGATTTTGCTATGTGANCTTGAAAGGCAGTAATAATTATTTAGGATAATGGTCACCACCGCTGGGTAGCAAGTAAAACGTTTACTTTTAAGGGAGTTATAGAGTGGATATTTTGAGTTTCTGTATTTTTTTTGTATCATATAGTGGCTATGGAATAAAAATAAATACTAGTTTCGATTGCATGCTTCCTGCGACTGTTACTCATGTTATTGAGTAGAACCGCGTTTTCGATTTTGCTATGTGACAATTGGTCACTCTGAGGTCGTTATAATTACATTTTCAGAAGCACAGTGATTGCATCAGAATGAATGACGGGAAGTTACACGCTCACGCTTGTTTCATTGGATATTTAGAGAAACTACCTTTATTAAGTGTCTTCAGTTTTNACCTGTCTCTAGAATTTTATTCAAACAAAGTTGGAAATACCTTTAAGTTTCGCTTTGTAAAATGTATTACTAGTTACCTTTCTTTTAAGTATTAAGGTAATAATTTTCGCAATTTCATTTATGTTTAATTGTTTAACTTGAAAGGCAGTAATAATTATTTAGGATAATGGTCACCACCNACTTGAAAGGCAGTAATAATTATTTAGGATAATGGTCACCACCGCTGGGTAGCAAGTAAAACGTTTACTTTTAAGGGAGTTATAGAGTGGATATTTTGAGTTTCTGTATTTTTTTTGTATCATATAGTGGCTATGGAATAAAAATAAATACTAGTTTCGATTGCATGCTTCCTGCGACTGTTACTCATGTTATTGAGTAGAACCGCGTTTTCGATTTTGCTATGTGACAATTGGTCACTCTGAGGTCGTAATAATTACATTTTCAGAAGCACAGTGATTGCATCAGAATGAACGACGGGAAGTTACACGCTCACGCTTGTTTCATTGGATATTTAGAGAAACTACCTTTATTAAGTGTCTTCAGTTTTNCGACGGGAAGTTACACGCTCACGCTTGTTTCATTGGATATTTAGAGAAACTACCTTTATTAAGTGTCTTCAGTTTTATTGTTTCTCATTCCAGTAATGCTAAATGTAACAAATGAAATGCTTTTATGTTGTTTGATTAACATATAACTTTTTTTTCAACGAAAGTTTTCAATTCAGATGTACAAAATGCCTTGAATATTTTCCTATAAATTGCAGTAACATCTGAGATGTGCATCTTCTCGTTCCAGTAATCCTCATTTTAGTAATTATTATGCTATTATGTTACCAAAATGAGACTACAATTAAATAAATTTCAATAATACCGTGATACCGTGGTTTATCATCTACTACATTCGCCCACAGTAGTTAATTTGAAAATTGTTGTTAGTCCAAGTCTACGAACATGAAATGTACATTGTTGGATTGAGTTTTGGTAAACTATAAATTACAATACACGCATACGGTGCAGGCATGGCAGTAAATAATTTAAGTTGTCATCATAATATGAGGTACAGTTAAAAGTACGGTTTTGTCACATACAGTAGTAACGCAGGGAAAAACTTGCAATGGGAATTCCAATTTTAAGGTGGTATCCACACCACTCATTCCGACTCGGCTCTGAGCTGTGCCGCAGTTTGGGATCGCAATGTAACCAGTACAATCCTCTCGCCATCTACATTAGAAACCTTAGTGATTGCGTCCACCAGAGAACTCACGATGATCTTAAAACTTACTAACCTGCTGCACACGACATTAATCTAATTAACGGAACGGTCTGCATGTAGTAGTTTTATTTGGGTAACGCCGATTCTCATTCAGGTAATGCCAATTCTCATTCAAGGTTATAATGTATGACGTAGTGTAGATAATATATTAAGATATCCTAACAGCTGTCATATAAGCCTTAAAATGCATCTATATGCGGAAGTGTTTTTGTAAAATATAGAAAGACCCCCAGTTTATTAACAAAATTGCTGACTAACATATATTCAATAAACACTTACTATTATTTACAAATTTCTGTTATCATGTATGTCAGTCAAAGCTGATGGTAACTTATTACAAAAAAATTACAATTATATGCAGATTTGTGATTATAACAAAATTAATATCCTATTTAAATAGAACGATAAACAACTTGTGAAGTGGCATTGCTGGAATGAGATTCCATAAGAACAAATCATTTAATATGCCATAAAATATAATAACCACCAGAATTTAATTTCTGCTACGAGGTGCACGTCAAAGATCAAATATTAAAGACTACGAGACAACTTTCAATTGCAAAACTGACGACTTAAAATTTAAACAGCAGGAAACTTAAATTGACAAATTTGCGGAGAAAATCCTTCAAATTAACAAAATAACACTATCTACAACATTTTGATATTTAATATTTATGTAGCATGAATAAAAACGACATTTAAAATCAATATTTTCAGACAGGAACTTCCTTGTAGTTAAAATTGGGTTAAAATTAAGAAGGATTTTGTTTTTTTAAATTATTTTGCTAGAGATTTCTTCATAATGTAATGCCATAAAATTTTATACAACGATTATTATATATATACAGAATTTATTATTTGGATGCCTTTTTTTCAATGAAAAGTAAACCTTTTTATTATAAAACAATAAATAGTTTCACCTTTTCCTGTATCACGTGATTTTTTTAANTTCAATGAAAAGTAAACCTTTTTATTATAAAACAATAAATAGTTTCACCTTTTCCTGTATCACGTGATTTTTTTAATTTACCTTATTGAATTATATATATTGGTTCAAATTCAGTTCATACATCAGAAATGCACTAACAGCGAGACGTTTCCATAAACCTTAATGAGTTAGTTGTCCGTCCTCATTTATAGGGGGAAATGTGTTATTGGCCTAAACACTGTCAAATGTAAATAATTCCCTCAANTTAGTTGTCCGTCCTCATTTATAGGGGGAAATGTGTTATTGGCCTAAACACTGTCAAATGTAAATAATTCCCTCAATTTGCATAATACCCTATTCCCTGGTGAGATATAATAATTTTTGTATCAGATCACTTGGTGCATGAAAGTGATCATACTGCTGATGGAAATAATGGTTTGGACAACTCAGAATTTAATTGTTTTATAACTGGAGAAGAAGTATTTGTGAAATCTTTCAATGTTATCAAACCATTTTTGTAGCGCCCACTTATGATTAAGGAAACAGAGAAATACATGCAAATATCAATTATGGCATGAAGCATGGAAATAGAGATGACTTTATTAGAAATGAAGATATTAAATTTATCATTGTTCTGAATGAGGAAGGAACTAAGGTCTTGTTATCATCAGAAGCTAGCACTGCAGCAGAACTTGAAAGCAATAATGAGAAAGGAACACGATTGTCATTATCATCAGAGCCTTACATTACAGCATAAATTGACAGTAAGCATAATTAACCAAGAAGATATTGAAAACCTAATAATATTATAAATGCAAAAGTCTGTGTGTGTATGTTTGTTAGCACTCAGCTCCATAATAGCTGATCAGCTTTTGATGAAATTTTGTATGTATGTACTTTAGGACTTTAAATAACAACATAATATACTTTTAATCCCTCAAAATTGTACGGTTCCTGTGGAATAACAACAAATCCTAATTCTGCAACGGCTGGGAACGTGACGGAAATAATTTTTTCATCTGATATCAGTGTTTAACAGGTCACCCAAGGACCTCTGAAATGGCTTAACGACTGCTATCAATCGATAAAAACTAGGACTGAATATTTAAGGTGTCCTCCGAAGCCCGGAAGAGATCAAATGTTTTGCCACTAAATGGTCACCCATCCAAATGTGTGGTGCTGAGAAAGTTGCTTAACTTTTGTGATCGATTAGGATCCCATAGCCAAGCGCAAGAAGTATCACCTTGTTACACCTAATTCTAGATCTATAACTTGATGAAACTCACGTTTCGATTTTCACACATCTACGCTGGAAAGCGGAAATGTGGTAACTACGCGATAGTTGCACAGATACACTCCAAAAAAAATACCCTTCTTCTTGGCTATCGGGTAAAAAATATTTCCTTCTTTTTGGGTTACCGTAAGCAGTTAGAGACCTAGGCCAACATAGTTTAATTTTTTAATTCTGTTTGCACATCAATTAATTGTCTTTTCTCAATTTATTTATCACTGTATCACTGTAAAACTCAATTGTACCCGGGTGAAGCCGGGCCTGTTCTCTAGCAACTAACAAGCCTGCTTTCCTTAACATATATGCAATACATTTTTTAATAATTTATTAATAACTGAGTTGGTAGGTAGGACTTGAATACTCTTTGAAAGCAAAAACATTTAGAATTAAACCATGAACATATGCAACAGTATTGAGACAATTACAAATACACACGTTCCTTACCCAGGACTTGAACCCAGAAAACCACGTACAATAAGGTAGCGTGCAATGCATTGCAATATGGAGGTCGGATTCTTAGAATCAGCTTCGATTTAATCTGTCTAAAGTTTCGAATTATATGATTTACTAACATAAAATATTTAGTGAGCCGTTATTTTGAAAGTAACTGACTGAGCCGCTTAAAACATGTATTTTTACATAACCTACCCTAGCGCTACTTGTGTGAAGAATTTGGTGGAAATCAGGTGTTTGGTCCCTGAGATATAGCATAAAAAATGTTCATCCTTATTTGAAGCTATCGTGCAAAATTGCTGAACAGAAGAGGCTTTATATAAGATGCTATTAATGTATACTGTATACATACACTTTTTTATTGAATTTGTTTTTATTGTTTAATACATGTGGCACCTTACCTAAATTATTTACGAAACTGACACTTTGAACATCTTTGTCTAACCCATTTAAATCATTAAATTTTCCATGGACTACTGTAGATTTTATGGTGTGCACAATTTGGTACAAATTAGTTGAAATGATACAGTGTAACATTTGCCGGGAATGTTTTGATTGGTCGTCGAGATATGGTTTCATACCCGAATATTTTAATTTCGCGATCTTCATAAATGTAGGACAAAAATTTATGTAGTAGCACATTCAATAATATTATACTGGCAATATACACTGAGGCGACAAAAGTCATGGGATACCTCCTTATATCGTGTCGGACCTCCTTTTTCCGGCGAAGTGCAGCAACTCGACGTGGCATGGACTCAACAAGTCGTTGGAAATCCCCGGCATAAATATTGGGCAATGCTGCCTCTATAGACGTCCATTATTGTGAAAGTGTTGCCGGTGCAGGAGTTAGTGCACGAACTGACTTATCGATTAGGTCCCATAAATGTTCAATGGGATACATGTCGGGAGATCTTGGTGCCCAAATCATTCGCTGGAATTTCCCAGAAGGTTCTCCAAACCAATCGCGAGCAGTTGTGGCCTGGTGACATGGCGCATTGTCATCCATAAAAATTCCATCGTTGTTTGGGTACATGAAGTCCATGAATGGCTGCAAGTGGTCTCCAAGTAGCTGAAAATAACCCTTTACAGTCAAAGATCGGTTCAGTTGGACCAGAGGACCCAGTCCATTCCATGTCAAAACAGCCCACGCCATTATGTAGCCACCACCAGATTGCACAGTTCCATGTTGACAACTTGGGTCCATGGATTCATGGGGTCTGCGCAACACTCGAACTCTACCATCACCCCTTACCAACTGAAATCGGGACTCATCTGACCAAGCCACGGTTTCCCAGTCGTCAAGGGTCCATCCGATATTATCACGAGCCCAGGAGAGGTGCTGCAGGCGATGTCGTGCTGTTAGTAAAGGCACTCGAGTCGGTCTTCTGCTGGCATAGCACAGTACAGCCAAAGTTCGCCGCACTGTCGTAACGGACACGTCCGTCGTACGTCCCACATTGATTCCTGCGGTTATTTCACGCAGTATTGCTTGTCTGTTAACAGTGACCATTCTGCGCACACGTCGTTGGTCTCGGCCATTAAGTGTAGGCGGTCGTCCACTGCGTTGTCCATGGTGGGAGGTTATGCCTGAAATTAGGTATTCTCGGCACACTCTTGACACTGTGGATCTCGGAATGTTGAATTCCCTAACCATTTTCGAAATCGAATGCCCCATGCGTTTAGCTCCAAATACCATTGCGCGTTAAAAGTCTGTTAATTCCCATCGTGCGGCCATAATCACGTCAGAAACCTTTTCACATGAATCACTTGACTACAAATGAAAGCCCAGCCAATGCACAGCCCATGTATACATTTTGTACGCAATACTACTGCCATCTCTATATTTGCATGTTGCTATCCCATGATTTTTCTTACCTCTGTGTATAAAGTTCAGTAAAAATTAATTACATAGATTCGTAGATAGAGCAAACAAAACTAAAATGCTTTCATGCCCGCCGAAAATATGTGTTTCATACATAATAATATATATAATTACTAGCATACCGGCCCGGCTTCGCCAGGGTACAAAAGAGTTTTACATTGTTACACGAATTAATAAATTGGGAAAAGACAATTCATATTTGTGAAAACAGAATTATTAAGTTATACTATGTTGGCCTAGGATTTTAACTGATTACGGCATCCCAAAAGGAGGAAATATTTTTTACCCGATAGCCAAGAAGTAGGGTATTGTTTTTGGAATGTATCAGTGCAACTATCGCGTAGTTACCACATTTCCGCTTTCCAGCGTCGACGTATGAAAATCGAAACGTTAGTTTTATCAAGATGTAGCATTAGAAATAAGTGTACCTAGGTACTACTTTTTGCGCTTGGTTGAGGGATTTTAATCGATCACAAAAGTTAAGCAACGTTCCCAGTGGCACACATTTGGATGGGTGACCGTTTAGTGGCATAACATCTGAGAGCTTCCGGGCTTCGGAGGACACGATAAATATTCAGTTCCGGTTTTTATCTATTGATACCAGTCGTTAAGCCATTTCAGATGTCCTAGGGCGACCTGATAAACACTGGCTTCAGAGGAAAAAATTATTTCCGTCACGTTCTCAGCCATTGCAGAATTACGTTTTGGTTTTATTCCACAGGAACCGTAAAATTTTCCGGGATAAAATGTATCCTATGTCCTATTGCAGGACCAAAAGTGCATACATACCAAATTTCATCAATATCCGTTAAGACGTCATGGAGTTGAGTGGTAATAAACATACACACACACACACACACACACAAACTTTCGCATTAAAAATATTAGTAGGATAACCTGCTTTATTACATCTTCCCTAAATTTTGTAAACACACATTTTTATTGTTTCCCGAGATATGAGATAAAAACTTAATTTTTTTTGTGGAGGGATAATACATAAATATTAAGAAATGAGACTCTGCATATACATAGTTTATGGTAGTAATAGGCACCACCAACATTGAAGTATAAGTTGGAGTTGGCTTCGTTAATAAAAAAATTAGCTAAAATATTTATATAGCCACCATTTTGAAAATAAATGCCTTACATACTTTAAACACGCCATCTTACACCACTTGGTGCAGTATTATTTGTTTGCCAAATTTTGTATGAATCTGCCTATTGTTACCCGAGATATTGATATAAAAACTTTGTTTATTAGTTTTTCGCTATATTACACAAAGGGGGACAATGATGCTTTTTGTAGGTAGAGATGATAGATGTAAAATGTACTACCAGCATACTAAGTTAAGTTGGAATTGATTACATGGTTTCATCAAAAGAGTATTCCAAGTTAAAAATGGCTTTATGACCGCAATTTTGAAAGTATGTGTCTGAAATGTTTAAATCATTACATTTAATATCATCTGCCTTAGTACTAATTATTTACAAAATTTTAAAGGAATATGTTAATTGTTTTTTGAGATATAACGTAAAAATTGTTTTTATTTGTATGGCACTATCTTGAAAAATAGAGGACAAAAGACCCTCCATGTGGGTACAATTTATAGTTGTAATATCTACGGCCAACAAATAATGATTGGATGGAAATGATTATAGGGTTTCGACGATAGCATTAACGCTAAAATTACTCAATGTCCGCCATTTTTAAATAAATGTATGACGTACTTAAAACATACATTTTTACATCTTCTGGCGCAGTACTAATTGTTTGACGAATTTTATAGTGATTAAGTGAAGAGATTTGGTCGGCTCTTAACAACGAGGTCTTGAGAGCCGATGAGGGTGATTGAGGTGAGTATGGAGCGGCACCGAAATGAAATGGCAGCGAAAAAAGAGGGGATCCCCAAGAAAACCCGCCAACCAATGGTATTGTCCGACAGGATTACCACATGAGAACCAAATTTGATAATAATCGCTCAATTGTGTCCCGAGATATGACCAAATTTTATTTATTTGCATGGAGATATCTCACAAAAATGGCACACAAAATATGCTCCGTATAGATACAGTTGATAGTTGCAATATATACTGCCAACCTGCAATCATAATTTGCAAATTATTACATGGTTTCAACGACATAGCATTTAAAGCTAAAATATATAAATGTCGGCGATTTAAAAAATAAGTGCTTGACGTACATAAAACATGTAATTTCAAATCGTCTGCCGCAGTTATACTTGTTTGCCAAATTTGATAGGAATCGGTCAGTTGTGTCCNAAAACATGTAATTTCAAATCGTCTGCCGCAGTTATACTTGTTTGCCAAATTTGATAGGAATCGGTCAGTTGTGTCCCAAGTAATGACATAACTTAACATATTCACATGGCGTTGTCTTACAAAATGGGGGAAAAAATATTATCCGTGTAGTTACAGTTAAAAGATGGCATATCTACTGATTGTGTACAAAGTTATAATGCAATTGATTTAATTATTTTGAAGATAAAGCATTGTAAGCTAAAATGGCTATAGATCTGCCATTTTCAAAATAAGTATCTGACATGCTAAAACATATCACTTAACATCATCTTCATCAGTGCTACTTGTTTGCCAAATTTTGNAAAACATGTAATTTCAAATCGTCTGCCGCAGTTATACTTGTTTGCCAAATTTGATAGGAATCGGTCAGTTGTGTCCTAAGTAATGACATAACTAACATATTCACATGGCGTTGTCTTACAAAATGGGGGAAAAAATATTATCCGTGTAGTTACAGTTAAAAGATGGCATATCTACTGATTGTGTACAAAGTTATAATGCAATTGATTTAATTATTTTGAAGATATAGCATTGTAAGCTAAAATGGCTATAGATCTGCCATTTTGAAAATAAGTATCTGACATGCTAAAACATATCACTTAACATCATCTTCATCAGTGCTACTTGTTTGCCAAATTTTGNCAAAATAAGTATCTGACATGCTAAAACATATCACTTAACATCATCTTCATCAGTGCTACTTGTTTGCCAAATTTTGTAGGAATTGGCTAATATTTTATGATATATGACATAATAAATTTATTTATTCGTATTGTACTATCGTAAAAAATGGCCCGACAAAAGTTGTTATGGGTTGATACATATGATTCTCGTAACATATACGTCCACTATAACACTTTTGGTCGAAATTGTAAGAATAGTATTGTAGATTTATGAATTAAACCTAAAAAAATTTAATGGTAGGCATTTTGAAAACTAGTACCTAATCATGTTTAATCACTTACGTTTACTTTTCATATCATAACATTTATAACCTGCCAAATTGGGTGAGAATGAATTTAATAGTTTTCGAGATATAATGTACAAACTTTATTTTTCATTTGGGTCTATTTTTTTAAATGGCGGACATACAATAATATTATTCTCAAAATGTAAAGCCTTCTTGGTGCTTTACTAGCATACAAAATTACGTTTAAATTGGATGAAACGTTAAATTGTAAAATGACTGCCATTTTGAAAGTAACTGCCCGACGTGGTCAAAAACTTTAAAAGTCAGGTGTTCTTACTAAGTATTATATGTGTGCCAAGTTTGGTGACATTTGGTTCACGTTTTCAAGATTGAAAGGGGCAACACACACACACGCAGATACTACACACAGTCACACATACACACAGACACACCAACAGGAAAGTGATCTCATAAGCATTCCTTTCCTTTGGAAAGAAGAATTAAATAAATGTTGTGTACCAGCACACTGATCGAATCAATATTTAATTATTTTTAAAGTAAACGCCGCTCATCGCATTATAAAATAGGAAAGGAAAATTAAACGCAACACTAAATGAATGTGATTATATAATTCAAAAAAATATTTTTTTTAACATCAATCGTTAATACACATAGATACCACTTTGAAATTTTAACTTTTAGTAATTTTAAATCAACAAGCATTAAGCACAGTGCACTGAACTATAAAACAAGATGTTACCGTAATAACAAATTAGCCTATTTTCCTCTAGATTGATGCAAATATTATTTAAAAGCTAATATTGTAGGGAAGTCTTTACGTCTTGTTGACACAGATATCATTCGACATGGAACCAGAAACATATGCAATACTAATGGGACAAGTATATATACACACGTGCCTTAACCAGCTTAGAGAGCAGAATCTCTCTTACTGTAAGCTGTCATGCAACGAACTATATAACATACGCAGGATTATGATTACTAGCAATTACTGGCAATTGCAATCAGCCTAACATTTTGAAAGACAGGGATTACTAATCTGAAATACATATTTAGAGGCCAGTTATTTTTAACCAAGTATGTGAGTGACTTACATCATGTAGGTTTACATTACCCTCTGTAGTACTATTTGTGTGCAAACTTTTGTGAGACTCGGTTATATGGTTCGAGAGATATAGGATAAAAGCTCTATTTTCTGATTTGGTGCTATCTTCAATATACCGCACAAATAACAACGATTTTGATAATATATATTGCTAGCATATAAAATTTGTATGGAATTGTTTGGAACATAACAGCATGCTAACCTAACATATTTACACAGCTGTTATATTAATAATATGTGACTATCCCCTTAATCCACAGAAATGTAGTTGAACTACGAAAGTATATCTTGTCGACTGAAATCGGTTGGGATAGGTTGTCTGTTTCCCGGTATATAACATTAAAATGTTATTTTATCATCTGGTGCTTTAAAAAAAAGTGGCGGAGAACAGAGACTCTTTATAAACGAATATTAATCTCGTAATAAAATAGCTAATATATAGTTCCATTTACAATCCATTGCAGCATATTTTAATATTTAGCGAAGTTATTACAATAAGCAGACTTTATTCAACATAATGTGTGTCGTAATATGTAAATTCAGTTAATTTAAAATCCATGAATAAAGAATTTTTCCACCAGGATATGAACACGGTACCCTTTCGTTCGTGTATGAACGCTCTAGCAGCTGCACTAACAGGATATAGATAAAAATTTTTGCTTGGTTCTAATGATGGATGCTCTTAAAACATATACATAGGCTATTACATAGCCTTGCTGGCTTTAACTTTTATTTGCAAAGCAACTAAATTGTGCTGATTTCCTATTTTTTAAAATAAATAAATACGTAATTTTCAAATTGTATTTTATAGAATAATGACCATTCTTGAGCTGGTATTCGTTCAGAAGAAAAAATAATATCAGCNAATTTTCAAATTGTATTTTATAGAATAATGACCATTCTTGAGCTGGTATTCGTTCAGAAGAAAAAATAATATCAGCTAGAAAACCAACTTATTTCCCACAGCGTAATACCTTAACTTTTATTGAAACTTAATGTAATGATGTACAGAAGTTGGCAAGATATGACAACCCCATTACGATTTATCTCAGAAATGTGCTAAATTGTCTTTGTTTGTCTCTAGTACATAGCTATAGTTAAGCACAATGATGAACGAATTAACGTGATCTGCAAATNAATTTTCAAATTGTATTTTATAGAATAATGACCATTCTTGAGCTGGTATTCGTTCAGAAGAAAAAATAATATCAGCGAGAAAACCAACTTATTTCCCACAGCGTAATACCTTAACTTTTATTGAAACTTAATGTAATGATGTACAGAAGTTGGCAAGATATGACAACCCCATTACGATTTATCTCAGAAATGTGCTAAATTGTCTTTGTTTGTCTCTAGTACATAGCTATAGTTAAGCACAATGATGAACGAATTAACGTGATCTGCAAATTTTTTAAGTATGTGTTTAGAAATATTGTAACTAAAAGTGCATGCAGTACAACTGCATTAACAACTATAATTGGTGTAGGTCATTATAATCATGTTTTGGTTATTACCGCACTTGCATTGCCCCTTGGCATAAATGATTTCGGGTGGAGTGTATCTGTTGACAACATACGGGTTTAGCTGTTTGATCATTAAGAGCCGGGAATTGATTTCGGGAAGGGGGGGGGAGGTGGGATGATGCTTGCGCAGGAGGGAGGGATAACGCTGCTATCTCACGATTGCCGAAATTTTCTGTTATCACACAGCCAATGACAGGCTACAGACGCGATTGTGAAGGAACAAGCTTGCGCAACGTCAGTCGATCTCATACGTGGCGGAAGAATACCTCGCTTAATGGTATGTTTACACTCAGAAGTTTGCACTCGCAGAATATTATAAATATATAAGATGTGTTTAAATAAAAGGTTGTGTCGTGATGGGCATTAGCAGATACATATTTCCATACAATTTTAATATACACTGTTAAAGGATTAAAAAGTTATAAGGGGATACATAAATGCGGACAGACATTCGGGTGATTTCATAAGCCTTCCTTTCCAAAGGGAAGAAAGCTAAAATAATAGAACGTTTACTCAGTATTTATTGACGTATGACTTCAACAAAAATGCCAGTCCTACAAACAGTCAGTCTCATAATATACAGAGTTTAGTTGATATCAAGCACAATCTTCTCTGCAAATTTCAATTCTGAATCCGCTATACTTTCTTCTTTGAAAGTGTTATTATAAGTAAGTGAAAATTATTTGGTTTTTTTTTTTTTTTTTCAGAAAAATATTTTGGGTACTCTTAAGATATTAAAAATAAGGAGCATTATTTATTGTGGGAAATACAGTGATGCAAGATGATGAAGATATAATTTAGATAGCATAGGTGCGCCGATTGTAAGTTTGGAGTAAATTAAATGCAATGCTGCAAGATAATTTATTCCCCAAAACCTAACGAGTGTTTCAGAAAAAAATTCTACCTAGAATACAAGTTTCCTCTATAGAATTCAACGTAGAAGAGATGATGTGTATAATTGAGGGCAGTAGTTACCTCAAATTAAAGTGCAAGGAATAAACTTTCACCAGTGGATATTATGTTTACTATAAGGAACTATCACTGTCTTGAATAAAGCTTAAATAATATTTACTAACAAGAAGTTACTGATAACTAATGACCCTACTTTCCTCTACATGGGTGCGGAAAACATACTTAATTTCTTAAAAGCTTAGATGGTAGGTAGGTGCTGACGTCTTATTGACAGCAATATCATTAGAGATGAAGCCAGAAACATGTAAAACAGTACCAAGATAATTAAAATACACGAGTTACTTATCTGCAATTCTAATTCAGAAAAAATTCCTAAAATTATGCTAGCTTGAAATAAACTGCATCACGGAGGTAGGATTCGGAGCATCAACTTTGGATGTAATCAGTCTAATGTTTAAATGATTGGGTTCGCTAACCTGAAATATTTGCATGACCATCATTTTGAAAATGAGTGTCTGGGCCACTAAAATCATGTAAATTAACGAGGCCTACCATAACGCTACATTTTTGTAAAATTTGGTAGAAGTCAGTTGATTGGTACCCTAGGAAAGGCATAAAAAAATGTTTTCTTAATCGGTGCTATCTTACAAAACTGTCAAAAATGTTCTTTATAGTATGCGCCTAATACAGATACTGTCAGCATAAAACGATTGGTTGAATTTGGTTAAATAGTCCAAAATATACACCAAACATTACAAAAAATTTTATTTGTTACTGACACCTTTTAAATCACGTAACTATACATGACCTTCTATAGGTATGCAAACTAAGGTGGAAATTATGGGAAATGTTACAAAATTATGGCAAAATGTTCATTTTACTCACCTGACACTACTGTGCAAAAAATACGGCAAAAGATTATATCTGTATGCATAAATGATAATTTTAATTAATACTGTTTTCATAAAAAATTTTGTTGACATTTGTTTCAATTTTTCATAGATATAACAAATTATTCTTAATTATTTATATAAACCCTATTATAACATGCTTGCCGCACATTAAATATTTTAATTTACATACACTGCAGAAGCAATACTTGCGTAACATTTTGGTATGAACCGGTTGATTGATTCTTGAGATATGGGACAGTACCGTCATTGTTCGTGCGACGATATTGATAATGGAGGACTTTTTAGCACATTAGATGATTGTCAGACATAAAATAAACAATTTTTTATTTAAATATGTTAAATAGTTTCGTAGATATAACACACTAAGCTGAAATGTTTGGATAGGCGCCATTCAGAAAATAAGAAACTTGGCCTACCACAGTACAACTTCTTCGCCAAATTTGAAATAAATCGATTGATTGTTTCCCGAGATACGGCATAAAAACTATATTACTTCATGTAGTGCTATCTTCCAAAATGGCGGAGAAGTGAGGCTTTGCATAGAAAATTTGGACGGATATAACTGATAATGTGAGCATACAAATTTCAGATAAAAAATTATTTGCAGTTTCGTTGATAACAAATTTCAGCTTTAATATTTATATGGGCACAATTTTTTAAATATTTGTGTCTCACCATATCCAAATTTAACAGTTTAGATGGTCTATAATAGTGATAGTTGTTTGCCAAATTTGATATAAACAGGTAGTTTTTTTTCGCAGATATCATGTCATTTTTATTTTCCATGAGATAATATTTTACAAAATGGTAATCAAAAGAGATTTTATGTGGACACATTTGATGGTTGTAATATATACTGCCATCATAGAAAATTTCGTTGGATTTAATTACATGGTTTCGACGATTTAACAAATAATACTAAAATATCTATGGCCGCCATTTGGAAAATAGTTGTCTGACACAAATAAAACATGTCTGTTAACATTACCTACAGCAGAAGTACTTGTTTGCTATATTTGGTATGAATCGGTAAATTCTTTCCCGAAATATGATGTAAAAAAATTATTTATTCGTAAGGCACTATCTTACAAAAATGGAGAACAAAAGAGGCTCTGTGTAAACAAATTTGATGTTTGTTATATGTTCTACCAGGAAACGAGAGTTAATTTGAAAATTTTTACATGATTTCGATTTACAGCATACTTTGCCAAAATAGTGATATGTCCGCCTTTTTGAAAATAAGTTTTAAACACTCTTAAAACCAATTTTTCGTTATCTATAGCCACAGTACTACTTATTTGCCAAATTTGGTAGCAATATATAAATGTTTTCCCTAGTTATTACACAATAATTATATCAATTAATTTAGTGCTCTTACAAAATTGCGGACAAAAGTGTTTTTATGAGTACAATAGATACTGTCACAGTATAAAATCTAGTTGAAATTTGTTCAAACGGTTTGATAGTTATACTAAAAAAAAACCCAAAATATTTGTCAACCTGCAACTTTGAAAAAAGTGTCTATTTAAGTATATTTTTTACATTTATATTTACATTTACCTGGCCTATCATTACAAACGTGCCAAAATTGGCTAAAATTCATTGAGTAGTTTTTGAAATTTAGCCTAGAAGATTTACTTTTGAAATGGTGCTATCATCCAAAATAACATAACAACAACAATATACACATCTAAATTCAATGTTTACAACTTGCGCTGTAAGAATACAAAATTTCGTTTATATTGTTTGAATAGTTTCCGAGATATGACATTTCACTAAAAATATTTAAATGACAGCAATTTTTAAAGGGTTTGGCGTGGTCGTAAACTATAAAAGTCACGTCTACTTACTTAGTGCTACATGTGTGCCGGGTTTGGTAAAATTTATTTCACGCATTCAAAAATTTAAAGGAAGAAACACTCATGCACTGGCACACACATACACAAACACTCTCATACACAAACACACACACACAAAGACAGGAAAGTGATATCATAAGCTTTTATTTCTTTCGAAAAGTAGGCTAATAATTGTGGTGCCTCTAATGCTGAAGTGAAAAACGAAAAAAATGTAGTATGGCCGTTCGTAAATATGTCGCGGGAAGGAAACAACTGAAAAGAGGCAACAAGTTCAGAGCTCTAAGACCGCTGAAAGGAATATGATTGAGAGGAGAATAGCAAACCCCATGGAAAAATTCAGAATGAGAAGAAGCAGTGCAAAATTTTATGAAGATACTAGAATAACTCTTTTTTAGAAAGTGTTGGACTGCAGGATCACATTGATAAGCGTGGTCAACTTCTTTGGAAATTAATCGATGGAAAATACCAATGTTACGAGAAAGAGGACCGATTCTGTAAAATCAAGAGGCAACTTACTTGTTCCACTTTGAGGTGGAAGGAGAAAGAAATAATGTTTATAGCATATACTTTCTCCTTTCTTAAATAAAAAAAATGGTTGCAATAGCCCAACTAAGTAAACAGGAGGATAAATTAGAGGTAACTAATGAAGACAATAGGGAGAAGCATTGATGACCTAATAGGCAAACTAAAGAAAGTAATATCTGATGTGAGGAATCACATACATGCAATTCCGTCTTACAAATTCCAATATATTGTAAAAAAATTTAAAAAAAAAAATACGAAGTCACTAAAATTTACAGAAAATGTACTCATACTACTGTGAATACAGAGAGAATCATTTGTCGAGAACTGTTCATGATGGTGAATGTTGTAAAATGAACTTGTCACTTCCAGGAATAAAACCTGATAAATGTCATAGAAGGATTTGGGGGAGTTGGACACAATGGGGTGGGAGATCGAAGTATTGGAACTGTTCATTCATTGTCATTCCGGTCCCCTGGCGGCCATTTTACCCTGAAAATTTATCTTTTTTCTCTCCAAATAGATTTTTTCCTCAAAATTTCTCTTTTCCCCTTTAAGATTTCCCGTTTTCCCCTCAAAACACACCGATTCCCCAGTAGCAAAAACGATCCCCCGAAAAGGCACTTTTCGATCCATGTGAAGGATTTGGGGGGATAATTTTCGAGGGCAGAGCAGTGGCGGCCATATTAGTTTTATAGACATAGGGTATGCCAAAGCTTTACACGGTATCCAGGATCCCAAATGTAGCCAACCATAAGCCATCTTGGTCCTGTCAGCCATTTTAACCACCATGTTGGATCTCGGTGACCTTTATCTTGACCTTTGACTTTGAACCAAAAAATTCCCAAAAATAACTAAAAATCTAAAAATTCCCAAATATTTATAAAAATTATTAAATAATGCATTTAAATAATACGAAATGGAAATTTTAAATGTTTGGGTTTAGAGGGGAATAGGGACTTGAACGAGCCAGCCACCATGTTATGACGTCACCCAACCGCAGTGTTGGACCTAGGTGACCATGAGCCATGGCCTTGACCCATGACCTTGACCCTATAACAGTGACCTTTGATGAAATTGAAAACAAAAACTCAAGGAAATGGTAACAATTTAATAAATTCACAAATGTCAGTGAGCGTATTACATTACTTACTACTACCACCATCTTGGATCCAGGTGACCTTGACTTTTGACTTTATCCCAGTGACCTTTGACCTTGAAAACAAAAATTCGTCAAAAATCCGAAAAATTTCTTAAGAAATTATAAAAAATTTATAAAAAATATTATTAGATATCATTTTTTCAAAAATTATTTTTAAAAACTTTTATTTCCGGAGGTCTCCTACACCTCAAAATTGCGAGATTGATGGAAATATTGACTCCTGCGGACTGACTCCTACATGTGATGTCTCAATGCCTGCATGCTATTGGCCAGCTGGAATTGCGTGACACCTCGGTGATTGGCTGGTCGATGTCTACACAATGTCTTATTTGGTGTAATAGGTTTGGTTCAATGATAACATGACGTCAAAGGGCTTGCATCTGGTTAAATTATAAACTTTTTGGGGGAAGAGGGTGGTTTAGCTGAGAGGGTTAGTTTTTCAGAGGCTGATGTGGAAGGTGGATAGTTTCGGATAGCATATGTGGCTTCGCGTCTGAGTCAAAGTGTTATTCTGAATCTGCAATGTCTTTTTACATTCCAGAGCTAATGGGATTTACGTAAGTGCCATCGAATTCTTCGTACATGGTACCGTCGAATCCACCGACGTATCCGTGAGTGGTATCAGCAGTCCAATCGGCATTTTCATACATGACGTCGACAGCAGCATCGAATTCTTCGGATGGGTCGTCTACAGCAGTGCTGCAATCGATGACTCCATCAAGGCTTCGTTGTTGTTACTCTGACAAGATATTTGCCTACAGCAAAGTTGTAAGGAAGCATGAAACGACTACTTCAGTGAAGGGACCTTCCGGTGCTATCCAACGATGTGCCAAGTGAAACGCCTGTTCAATCGAGGTGATAAGCTGAAGAAACACAGCAGGAACTATAAAGGTAGAGACCCTGCAGCTATGACACGCCCTATACTAGCTGCTGGTGACACCACGTGGAATGGATTCTACCTTAAAAAATCCGCATTCAAGGAAACTTTAAAAAGTTATTATTATGATTTGTATCAAAACTGTATTAACTAGCGCCACCTATTATTTTCTCTATGTCATCCTATTGTTTTCTCTATGTCATTTGTAATAAAGCTATGGTCGTTCAGTCGCCATTGAATCGCGGTACGCAGTGTTTCATTTCGCTAATCATTACAGGTAATGGGACCAGAAAACAATTGAATAATAATCTCGCGATAGTTTGTACGGTATGATAAGTACTGAGTATAATTAGATTCGCTGAAGGAGACTATTTATTGTGCGTATCGTGTATGTGTGACCACGTAATGGCTTCCAACTGTGTGATAAGCGTCCCTAAGTTGAAAGGACGCTAGAATTATAGTGAGTGATGTTTTGCGGCAGAGAATTTCCTGGTCTTGGAGGGTAAGCTAGGATGCATCAATCAGGAGCTGAATCAACCAGCAATAGGAGCCACGAATGATGCTAAAACCAGTAAAATATTGNCATTGATCCCTCGATTTACGTTCATATAAAAAACGTTACTTCTACAAAGGAGCTATGGACGAAACTAAAGCAGCTATTAGACGATTCGGGGTTTACCAGAAGAATACGTCTGTTGAGAAATTTAATTTCTATTCGGCTTGAAAATTGTATCTCAATGACTGCCTATGTGACTCAAAAAGTTGAAAATGAACTAAAATTACCTGGAACTGGTGTTAACATAAATGACGAATGGATCGGGTCATTATTGTTGGCGGGATTGCCTGAAAAGATTTCGCCAATGATAATGGCCATAGAACATTCTGGAATTTGCATAGCAACGGACGCCATTAAAACGAAATTATTGGNATTTCGCCAATGATAATGGCCATAGAACATTCTGGAATTTGCATAGCAACGGACGCCATTAAAACGAAATTATTGGACATGAAGGAAACGGAAACGAATTAAACTAGTTGTGCATTTGCTAGTTTTCGTAAATTCCAACATAAGAAAAAAGAAAAGTCTGTGGTTAAAGACCATAAACAAGATGGCTCACAAACATCAAATGTTTTAGATGTAAATAGATTCGCCATTTCCAAAATAAATTTCCCAGTAAAGATAAATATAATACGCACAGTGAACAAAAGCAAACAAATGCCTTCAGTGCTGTTTTTTTTTATTTCACTTTTAGCAAAAACGATTGGTATGTCGACTCGGGGGCAAGTGTGCACCTAACAACAAATAATTATTGGATTACAAATGTTTCATACGAACAGAGCACTAAAGAAATAATTGTAGCTAACAATAGTAAGGTGCTTATTGAGTGTTCCGGTTATGTGAAGATTAAAACTTTAACAGAAGATAGCAAGTTTGATGTGACAATCAAAGATGTGTTGTGTGTTCCTAGTATCACAACAAACTATTTATCTGTGAGTCAATTAATCTGCAATGGCAATGGAGTGACCTTCACGAGTGACAGTTGTATTATTTATAATAGAAAAGGNAATGTTTTAGATGTAAATAGATTCGCCATTTCCAAAATAAATTTCCCAATAAATATAAATATAATACGCACAGTGAACAAAAGCAAACAAATGCCTTCAGTGCTGTTTTTTTTTAATTTCAGTTTTAGCAAAACGATTGGTATGTCGACTCGGGGGCAAGTGTGCACCTAACAATGAATAATCATTGGATTACAAATGTTTCATACGAACAGAGCACTAAAGAAATAATTGTAGCTAACAATAGTAAGGTGCCTGTTGAGTGTTCCGGTTATGTGAAGATTAAAACTTTAACAGTAGATAGCAAGTTTGATGTGACAATCAAAGATGTGTTGTGTGTTCCAAGTATCACAACAAATCTCTTATATGTGAGTCAATTAATCTGCAATGGCAATGGAGTGACCTTCACGAGTGACAGTTGTATTATTTATAATAGAAAAGGCGAAAACGGTGCTACAGCCTCATTAGTAAATGGAGTATACAAACTAAACATGCCCATGTGTTTGTCAGCTGCTGTGATGGAATCCGGCGAAACCTGGCATAGGAGACTGGGACATATTAATAGCAANATTGCAATTGGATAATAATACAGATATAAGCAAGATGTCTTGTGTCACATGTTGTGAGTGGAAGCAAATTCACTTGCCGTTCTCTCATGAAGGTGACAGAAGTACTGAATTATTGAATACAATACATACAGATCTTTGCGGACCTATGGAGAATGCTTATCTAGGAGGGTCGAAGTATTTTCTTATTTTTGTCGATGATTACAGCAGAATGACACATATTTATTTTTTGAAAAATTAAAGTGAAACTTTTGAATGCTTTAAACAATAGAAAGCTAAAGTTGAAAATGTTCTGGGAAAGAAGATAAAGATTTTACGGAGTGATAACGGACGTGAATTCGGTAATAAAGATTTGGTTGATTACCTGAACAAAATGGGAATAAAACATCAAAAAACAAATCCTTACACGTCTGAACCAAATGGTTTATGCGAACGCATGAACAGAACATTAATAGAAAAATCGAGATGCCTTTTGTTTGAAGCTGATCTACCGAAGAAATTTTGGGCAGAAGAAAGAAATACTGCTGTTTATTTGCAAAATAGAATGGTAGCAGCTGGATAAATAATAAAACTCAGTACGAGTTATGGACTAACGGCAAGCCTAATATTAGTAATTTGAAGATATTTGGTAGTACTGCGATGGTGCATGTCCCCAAAGTTACACGTGCGGAGTGGGACAAGAAGTCTGAGAAGTGCATCTTAGTAGGTTATTCAGAGGAAGTAAAGGGGTACACAGTCTATAACTCTAAAACTCAGATAGTGTCAACCAGCAAAGATGTCATTATTATGGAAAACAATTTTAATACAGCGAAGCTGACTGTAGTTAAAGAGAAGGACAATGTTGATACCGATATTGGTGAAGTAAATGCAGATTCAGTGGGGGACAACAATCAATCTGATGACTTGTATACTAGTACTTCAGGATTTAATAATGATTAAACCTATGTGCAGGGTGATACTGAAGACTCGGACAGTTCCACTAAAGTTGATGAAACAATACAATCACGCGCGTTGCCTACTAGACAAAGACAAAAACCAGATAGATATGGTTTCTCAAATATGTGAACAGAAAGTGACAGATTACATATTGATGAGTTGTCGGTGGAAGATGTATTACAGGGTCCAGATAAGGAGTGTTGGTCGCAAGCTATANCAGATTACATATTGATGAGTTGTCGGTGGAAGATGTATTACAGGGTCCAGATAAGGAGTGTTGGTCGCAAGCTATACAAGAGGAACTGCAGTGTTTTGAGGATAACAATGCTTGGGAGCTTGTAGAACCTGAAGACGGTAAAACAGTGGTAAAGTGCAAGTGGGTATTAAAAAAAAAGTGTGACAGTGAAAACCAGAATCGTTACCGTGCCAAAGGCTATAGTCAAAAGTATGGTGTGGACTATGAGGAAACCTATTTCCCTGTTGTGAGGAACACCACATTGCGTTTGTTATTTGCAATTTATGTACAGTTAAATCTTTATATAATACATTTAGATGTGAAAACANGCACACCACATTGCGTTTGTTATTTGCAATTTATGTACAGTTAAATCTTTATATAATACATTTAGATGTGAAAACAGCCTTTCTGAATGGAGAATTGAATGAGACTATATATATGGAAAAACCAGACGGTTTTGTTTGCTCAGAGAATGATAAAAACAAATTCCTTAAGTTGAAAAAGGCTATATATGGCCTCAAACAATCCTCCAGAGCATGGCATGAGAAAGTTGAAAATTGTTTGATTCTAAATGGTTATAAGAAATCTAAACTAGAACCATGCTTATATAGCAAAGTTGTAAATGGTTGTTAGACAATGGTCACTCTTTATGTCGATGATTTCTTTGTTTTTTCGAACGATAAAAAATAAATGTTACAGTAAAAGAGATATTGAATTGTCAGTTTAAAATAAAAGATTTAGGACAGGTAAAGCGTTGTCTAGGTATGGATTTTAAAATTGATAAGAGTAATAATGTAATTACTTTAANGTTAGACAATGGTCACTCTTTATGTCGATGATTTCTTTGTTTTTTCGAACGATAAAAAATAAATGTTACAGTAAAACAGATATTGAATTGTCAGTTTAAAATAGAAGATTTAGGACAGGTAAAGCGTTGTCTAGGTATGGATTTTAAAATTGATAAGAGTAATAATGTAATTACTTTAAGCCAAGAAAATTATATCGATCAACTTTTGCACAAGTCTGATATGATTAATTGTAAAACTGTTAAGACTCCTATGGAGGCTAAATTGAATGTTACTAAATGTGAAAATGCTCAAAACCAGAATCCATATCAACAACATATAGGTAGTTTGATGTATCTGGCAGTCCTTACAAGACTGGATGTTGCTTATGCAGTAGGATATTTGAGTCAGTTGAATAATTGTCAAGGTGAAGAGCATTGGTCATATGTAAAGAGGATTCTTAAATATTTAAAACATACAAGAACTATAGGTTTAAAATATAGTTACAATAAAGATTGTGATGTTAAAGGTTTTGTTAATGACGACTGGGCTAATTATACAATGGACAGAAAGTCATATACAGGATTTTGTTTTATGTTATCAGGTTGTGTCTCTCTTGGGAATGTAAAAAACAGAAGTCAATAGCATTATCAAGAACAGAAGCTGAATATATAGCCATTTCCAAAGCTTGTAAAGAGGCAATATATCTTAGAAACTTGCAATATAAGATTACAGAGAAAATGTATAAAATCACTATACGTAATAATGATCAGAGTACACAGAAGTTGTCGGCAAATCCTATTTTTCACAATAAAACCAAGCACATTGATGTCAGATACCACTTTTGCAGAAACATGATATCGGATAAAATTGTGCATATTCAATATTTGCCAACAGCTGATATGCCAGCGGATATGCTAACCAAGAGTTTAAATTCAGTAAAACATTATAGATTTATAAAACTTTTGGGAATTGAAAGCGTGCAATATTTTGATAAGTGGGGGTGTTATGATTTGTATCAAAACTGTATCAACTAGCGTCACCTGCTGTTTTGTCTATGTTATCCTTAGGTTTTCTCCATGTCTTTTTTAATCAAGCTATGGTCGTTCAGTCGCCATTGAATCGAGGTACGCAGTGTTTCATTTCGCTTACCATTACAATTATGTTATAGAGGATAACTTTGAAGGTACAAAAACATATGTACATACCTTGACCACATTAAGTAAAGGAAAAAGTCAAAGAAAGTACCATACAATATCATGTTTGGCTGGAGTGTACCTACGAAAAGCCACAACCATTAGCTGATGCTATTGGTCGACGAGTATTCAAGACTGCGAACGTAGATTTGAACAATCTCGATAGCATTTCAGGGGCTGCGGAAGCCTCGAAAGAAAACCTTTTCCGTGAAGAAGACTATATGGCCAAAGGTTCTGGTTTGACACAAACTAGCATAGAGTGTCTTAAGCTGCGTGAAAAGTTAGCATGTTGCTTTAAAGACACAACTTGAATGGCGTGCAGAATGAGAGGATTCTGTTTTTACGTTTGTAGTGTGAAGTATATAAATATGTATACATATATTTATTTATATGATTTCAATTTTAAAATGTTTTATTTCTCGCTGGTGTTGTACCTTGCCCTATCATTCCTTATTCCCTGATATGTAAATATAATAGCCTTGGTTTTATATATGTTACTACATGACGATGCTATAGTTGAGGACGATAAGAAATAAATGATATTATCTTTCAAAATATATAAAGATTAGAAAGTTAGTACTAAAATATTTTATGTGTATCCCCATCACTGGGGGTGCGCTATCAACAATATGGTAATAAAATTATAATGTTAAAATTAACAGCACAGAAACTAAGAAAGTATTGACATCATAATATGTTTCAAACATGTTGGATGCAACAGATATGAAAATATACTGTTGAAGTGGTTGAATTTTGACCCTGAGACCCTGAGACACTGAGAGAGGAGGATGAACGTCGAGTCAGGCCTGGCTAGACCTGCTTCAGTGCGGTATGTGGAGAAGAGACTTTGAAAATAAATGTCTACATTAGTGGTATTGCTTTAATACACCAGAGTTAATTTCTAGTAATCACAAATGAGGAACTTAATATATTTCGATGGTTAAAGGTCAATACCAAATGATATAATCAAAGATAGCGGAAGTGATTAAACCATAAGTGGTGATTCGAGGGCACCGAATAATCAGCATGCTAACAAATCGAGGTGGAATGACAGAGTTTGAATACAATGAAAGATTATGCGTGGAACACAGGAGACTTAATCGTGGTGACAAAACTAAGAAGCAATGCCAGATAACGAAAGGAAGGTAACTAAGAAAAAGACTAAATCAAATATGGTGAACGTGGCATGACAGAGCATGGAAGAATGTTTGTTTCGTCATTTCGCCTGGTGGATAAATCNAGTTAATTTCTAGTAATCACAAATGAGGAACTTAATATATTTCGATGGTTAAAGGTCAATACCAAATGATATAATCAAAGATAGCGGAAGTGATTAAACCATAGGTGGTGATTCGAGGGGACCGAATAATCAGCATGCTAACAAATCAAGGTGGAATGACAGAGTTTGAATACAATGAAAGATTATGCGTGGAACACAGGAGACTTGATCGTGGTGACAAAACTAAGAAGCAATGCCAGATAACGAAAGGAAGGTAACTAAGAAAAAGACGAAATCAAATATGGTGAACGTGGCATGACAGAGCATGGAAGAATGTTTGTTTCGTCATTTCGCCTGGTGGATAAATCGAGAAATTAGCGGCACTTAGGTGATGAAAATAGAATCCCATATGCCAGGCGCAGACAGCACCACTTATACTTTAAATTAATGTAAACAAATATGACTGCCACCTGTTGGCTAAATCGATAGCTCGCCTGGTGACGAGATCGAAAATTAATGCACTAGTGGTACCTAGGTGATAAAAGTAAACAAATTACAAACGAAAAAAAATGTATACATCTGATGGAGTGCATTCGACAGAATGATTATGGGAAGGGGATGGAGACCTGTCAACTAATTAACCCATGAGAAAGATTGGTAGGGGAGGGAAAGGTTATGACAATGTGATTGATAAGAGGAGGGTGAGTCATCTGCTGGACGTGGTGGTGTGGGAGACCTCCGGAAATGTAAGATTTAAAAAAATGTCAATTATTTCTAATTACATCTTTTTTTTATACATTGTTACGTAATTTTTGGTAAATTTAATGATTTTATGGTAGGTCACCAGGTTAATGTCAAAGGCCACTGTCACCTTGATCCAAGATGGTGGTAGTAATCAGTAATGTAATATTCTCGCCGAATATTATGAATTTTTTCAATTCTTACCATTTCTTCTCAAGTTCTTGTTTTCAAGGTTATCAAAGGTAATGGTTATAGAATCAAGGTCATGGGTCAAGGTCCAGGTTACCTGGGTCAAATATGGTGGTTGGGTGACTTCATCAGATGGTGACTGGTCAGTTCCAGTCCCTCGTCCCCTGTAAGCTCAAATATTAAACATTTTAATTTTATAATTTTTTAAAAGAATATTTATAATTTTTAAAAATATTTGGGGATTTTTGGAATTTTGGAACTAATTTTTGGAAATGTTTGGGTTCAAGGTTAAAGGTCATTGTGGTCAAGGTCTAAGGTCAAGGCCATCAACATCCAACATGGTGGTTAAATGGCTGACAGAACCAAAATGGCTGACGATCGGCTCCAGCTCCGATCCTGGATCCCGTGTATCGATTTGGCATACACTATGCCTATAAAAATAATATGGACGTCACTTCTCTGCCCTCGAAAATAATCCCCCAAATTCTTCCGATATATCGAAAAGTGCCTTTCGGGGGATGGTTTTTGCATCTGGGGAGATCGGTGCTTTTTGAAGGGAAAAAACGGAAAATCTTGAGGGAAAAATGGAAAATATAAAGTAAAATGGCCGCCGGGGACCGGAATGACAGAGCATGAACAGCTCCGACGCTCCGACCCCCCATTCCCTTGTGCCCAACTCCCTCAAATCCTTCTACTAATATGATTTGTACTATATGAAACGTCATGAATGTGAAAAGGAAGATTAAAAAGGAAAGCGAAAGCGATGCACACAATTGTGAAGCTGATCTGATTTATCTAGCAAAATAAAATAACAGAGAGTTTGCCAACAGTGACCCGAGTGTAAAATGTAACAATTTTGTCTTGCAACAATGTCTTCCAATAAGCGATATACAGACGTCGGTTGCTTTTTACAAAAGGCTGTACTGGACACACAACACTGGTCTGCTACTAGCGAATCCTTATATTATTTATATCATCAGGCACTTGCAATGCGGGGTGAAATTTAATAACTTTCTTGTTTATACAAAGAAATTATGAGTCTGCCAGACACATTGAGAAAAGATATTTTGAACTCGGATACATGCGGTGGGCAAAAGAATTCACACGTTACTGCTATGTTTAAATTTTAATTCAAGAGAATCGATTACTTCCAGTAATGCATAACAAATTTTTATATCTGGACATACTAGAATGGAGTGCGATACGTTCCACAATCGAAATGTAGATAAAGAAAACTGACAAATTTAGTCACTTATCACCATGACTGGGCCACCTTAATTAGGCTTACAAATAGGAAATTCATAATTGTAAAGAATGTGCAGTCAGATTTCTTTGATTTTGCAGATGTATGAAAATGTCCGTTAGTAATTAAGTGGTGCTGCAGCTGTGTCAGCTAAGAAGAATAAAGATCTTTAGAACAACATCCAGCAAAATACAAAAATCCGTTAAATATTTGAAAAATTGGTACATCTGACAATAGACTGTACATTATTAATAAACTATCACAGAAAACAAAAAGCTCTCTACATTTCAATATTGCAAAAGGGACTAAGATATTGTTAGTAATATCAGAAAACAGTGTTTTTTTTTGTTTTTGTATTTTACGAGTTGTTATTTTTTAATGTTGATGTAAACTATCTGATAGGCTCTATAAATCTCATTTTAGTAATTTTATTACATATTTCATCAACCTCTTCCTGTGCGTTTGAAGGAATTAACTTGTATTATATCAATATACGTGCATTTTAAATACTATGTTTCATATGAGGCACATAAAGAGTTTTCGCAGGGCCTTAGTCGTCTTGCTGTCTTGCAGACGATTCAGTACGACGAAAGTGCCCACGGATATTAAGGGACTGCGATGGAATGTGGGACTTCGAAGTATGGCTCCTATACTAATGCTTGTATTAACAATATAATGTTGAGTGTTTTTTCTTTCNGGAATGTGGGACTTCGAAGTATGGCTCCTATACTAATGCTTGTATTAACAATATAATGTTGAGTGTTTTTTCTTTCTTGGCTTTTTTTGTAATTTGTGTGATTTTTCAAAACTATCGTTAATCATCCAGTAAACATTAGTTTATCTGAGTAAAGCCCTTTTGCCTATACCCCAGAGATGTATTACACCATNTCGTTAATCATCCAGTAAACATTAGTTTATCTGAGTAAAGCCCTTTTGCCTATACCCCAGAGATGTATTACACCATCGTAGAATTGTCTCACTCTGGCGAACATGTCTGAGTCACATTTAATGGAAAGCAACGAATATTCGCACATCAGTTTCTCTCTTATTTCAACTGGGGTGGTTAACGACCGACTTCACATGTCGGAAACCAAATTTTCAGGGACTTTAAGTGGTGTGATCATACTGGCCATGCAACAGGTCTCACTCTCTCTATCCATTTCTCCCCGTAGATGTTGTTCATACGATCTCGTACTACCAAGCTGAAGTGCGGCATGGCACCATTATTTTGGAACCACTTGTCCTGTCATATAGCGAGTATATATCCTCCAGAAGCATGATTACCAAAAATTCCAGTCCATTGCCAAACTTCTCATGGTAAACTCTAGCGAACACTGCACGAGGGTCCATATAATACATGAGACTGTTCTTTCTTTTGAAGTACCCATCTCGCGTGATGCAGGCCTCTCAGTGAATAAGATGTGGACAGGGATAGATTCCGTTTCTCGAAAACGTTTATGAAGTCGAGGAAACAATGTGCGACTCGAGTGATGTCTGGCAGGAAACTGCTGTTGGTAGGTACGAAGAGCTTCTCTTCAATTTCCTCTAGCCTTCACAAAACAAGTAATTGTGTCCCTGAGCTCAGACAGGTCAAATAGNGAAGAGCTTCTCTTCAATTTCCTCTAGCCTTCACAAAACAAGTAATTGTGTCCCTGAGCTCAGACAGGTCAAATAGAACCATTCGGTGGATGATTACACTCCATTTCTAATTTAATCGACTGAGGTAGAGTGCACGAACATGGAGAAGGGCATGGACGAGGCAGAATGGGCCATAATTTAGTTCGGCATTATACACACATAAAGCAGGGGTGCACAAAGTTTAAACGACCTGTCAAATACCAAGGGTTGTTCAACAAAAATAATCCTCATTGCGAGGTCTGTCACCTTTCAGCATTTATCGCAGAGATCCTGAATAATTCCATATAATTAAAAATGAGTGATCATAATAGTGTCACGGATAAATTTAGAGAAGGTGCATGCAGTTGTTGTATTACAGTATCTTAAATCTGAAATTACCAAATAATTTTATATATAATTCTAAAATATATTTTCTACAGATTTTAGAATTATGTGAAACGTATTGTGGCAAATAAGACACATTATACTGACGACAATTGTTATGCATTTTTAAAATTGTTATTACTGTCCTTAAAAACACGGATTTGTCCAAATATAAGTAACGCACAGCATTAAAATAATAGTTCAAATAAATCCTTCANGAAGAGCTTCTCTTCAATTTCCTCTAGCCTTCACAAAACAAGTAATTGTGTCCCTGAGCTCAGACAGGTCAAATAGGACCATTCGGTGGATGATTACACTCCATTTCTAATTTAATCGACTGAGGTAGAGTGCACGAACATGGAGAAGGGCATGGACGAGGCAGAATGGGCCATAATTTAGTTCGGCATTATACACACATAAAGCAGGGGTGCACAAAGTTTAAACGACCAGTCAAATACCATGGGTTGTTCAACAAAAATAATCCTCATTGCGAGGTCTGTCACCTTTCAGCATTTATCGCAGAGATCCTGAATAATTCCATATAATTAAAAATGAGTGATCATAATAGTGTCACGGATAAATTTAGAGAAGGTGCATGCAGTTGTTGTATTACAGTATCTTAAATCTGAAATTACCAAATAATTTTATATATAATTCTAAAATATATTTTCTACAGATTTTAGAATTATGTGAAACGTATTGTGGCAAAAAAGACACATTATACTGACGACAATTATTATGCATTTTTAAAATTGTTATTTATTGTCCTTAAAAACACGGATTTGTCCAAATATAAGTAACGCACAGCATTAAAATAATAGTTCAAATAAATCCTTCANCTGTCCTTAAAAACACGGATTTGTCCAAATATAAGTAACGCACAGCATTAAAATAATAGTTCAAATAAATCCTTCATGAAATTCAAATTGACAATTCAATAGATAAGGATTTAAACAGTATGTAGTAGTTAAGATTTGGTATATTGATAGCTTTAGACATATTAATATAAATCTGCAAATAAATTGGTTGAATAGAGTTTTTGTATAAATGTCAATCAAACCAAGATATAATAAAATTTTAAATACCCTATGCAAATCAAAATACCATTTAAAAATTAACTGCTGGTTATACAACATGTAATAATAAAACGAGTAAAAATAATATGTATTATAATTTAGTTATATTTTTAATAATTTTAAAATGTACGATTATATATTAAGTTTTACGTAGAAGTGCTTTTTCCGTACGAGTGGGTTACGAATATGGCGGGTTTCCGCTTCCCACATTAATTCGTATTTCTCCTCCATATACTATATTTATGCACCCTCATAATGTACTAAAATACAGTAAAAGACACGATCCATTTCACTAGCACCACAGAAATCTCTGTAATTAATTGTTTTCGGGTTAGCGATACCTTTGTATGTGCGTAACCAGAAGCTATGGACGGCAACATTTCTTACTCCCTTTAAGAGTGGCTTTTATACATATATGTAAGAAATATTAAAATATTAATTAAAATGTTAAAGGTATTATGATAGTCATTCAGAATATTTTTGTCCAAGCCGAATAACATAGTGTTTGTTGTTTTTGCAAACAAATTATTGATTGAAAATCTCTGTTGCATACTTACGTATATACAAAATTGTAATTTTTCATTGCAGTTAGATACAGTATGCGGCAATATGACAATAAATTTTAGCAGTGCCTTTGCACAGAATATTACTCCTGCTGATGTGCAACATGAAGAATGGAGGTAGCAACATTTCCCTCTCCATCCCCTTTTCCACAACTAATGACGGGTTTTCAATGATTTGGGGCACTTAGCGACTTGGACGAGGTTATTTAAAAGGGAAGGAACGCAAAAATTTAAAAACTTGGAGTACCCCAAGAAAACCTACCGGACCAATGAAACGCTGGTTTTCCACGTGCAATAAATCAGTCAATGTTTCACTGGTAATCGAGCCCAGAACACCACAGTAGGAGGCTGGTGCATAGCCACGTGACCACATTGTCCCACGCAGCCGGAAATGGCCTGTCAATTAATGCATAATTTCAGATATCGACTGCACGATTTTACTGCAATTGAATCAGCCATGTGGAATTCATATGGAACAAGAAGGTACTGATATAACTAATGAGCCTACTTTCCTCAAAATGGATGCAATTAATTTTTAAATAATTTCTTAAAGGCTGAGTTTATAGNTATAACTAATGAGCCTACTTTCCTCAAAATGGATGCAATTAATTTTTAAATAATTTCTTAAAGGCTGAGTTTATAGGAAGGTCTTGACTTATCTTTGAAAGTAATAACTTTAGAAATGAAACCAGGAATTTGTACAACAGTAGTGAGACAATTACAAATACACACGTGCCTTACCCGGGACTTGAACCCAGTAAACCTCTTACTATAGGCCAGTGTGCAATTCACTGCATTAAGGAGATCGTATTCGGAGCATCAACTTCGGATTTAAATAGTCTAATGTTTAAAAAGATTGGTTTACTAACTAAACATATTTACAGGACCTTTGTTTGGAAAAAAAGTGACTGAGCCACATAAAATATGTGAGCATAAATGGCCTACCAAAGCGCTAATTGTGTGAATAATTGGATGGAAATAGGTTTTTTGGTCCCTGACAGATGACATGCGACACTATTCTCTATTTGATGCTATTGTACAAAATTGCCAGAAAAGTATGCTCTATATAAGATGCTTCTAATGTGTAAAGTCTAAATACAAATTTTGTTTGAAGTTGGTTAAATTATTTAATATAGGTTTCAAACCTATTTAAAATATTTATGAAGCTCCCATTAGTAATGTAGAAGCAATTTCGATGATTGTATACTGCCAAAATTTATNATGTGAGCATAAATGGCCTACCAAAGCGCTAATTGTGTGAATAATTGGATGGAAATAGGTTTTTTGGTCCCTGACAGATGACATGCGACACTATTCTCTATTTGATGCTATTGTACAAAATTGCCAGAAAAGTATGCTCTATATAAGATGCTTCTAATGTGTAAAGTCTAAATACAAATTTTGTTTGAAGTTGGTTAAATTATTTAATATACGTTTCAAAACTATTTAAAATATTTATGAAGCTCCCATTAGTAATGTAGAAGCAATTTCGATGATTGTATACTGCCAAAATTTATGTTAAAAAAGATTACACCCATAAAAATGAAATGATTTTATAGCTGTCATTCTAAAAATAGGTATGTCCTACATATAAAAAATTTCATTTATTATTGCGGGCTAACCCAGAAAACATCTTTGCCAAATTTTGTAAGAATGGGTAGACTGTTTCCCGAGATTTGAGATAAAATCATTATTTTGTTTGGTAGGGCTATCCTACAAAGTGGCAGACCAATGAGGCTCTGCATTGATAAATTTGATGGTTGTAATAGGAACTGCCATCTTATAATGTTATGGTGGTATTTCCTTCGTTAATAAAATATACTCAGCTAAAATATTTACATAACCACTATTTTAAAAACAAGTGCTTGACCTACATAAAAGAAACCATTTTACACCACCTGTTGCAGTACTATTTGTTTGCCAAATTTAGAAGTAATCTGTCCAATGTTTCCCGAGATATGACAAAAAAACTGTATTTACTCACATGGAGCTTACTTACAAAATGGCCTACAAAATAGGCTCTTTGTGCAAACAGTTGATAGTTGTAATATCTACTGCCAGCATACAAAGTTTCCTTGGTTTAAATTTTATAACACGGTTTCGACAATATAACATTTCACAATTAAATAACTATATGGCCGCCATTTTGAAAATAAGTGTCTGGAAAACTTAAAACATACAATTTGATATAATCTGCCTCAGTAGTACTTGTTTGCCATATTTGATTGCAATAAGTCAATTCTTTCCCGAGATATGACATCAAATATTATTTTATTTGCATGGTGCTATCTAACAAAATGGGTGACAAAATATACTTCATGTAGATACAGTTCACAGTTGTAATGTCTACTGTCAGCATACGAAGTTATGTTGGAATTGATTACATAGTTTTGACGAGTTTTTATTGTAAGCTATAATATTAAACAGAGGTGAGCCGATATGGTTTTTGAGCCTTTTCCGATATTGCCGATACAAACTTACCGATATTGCCGATACCAATACCGATACTGCCTTGACAAGAAAAAATAACATCATTGCATTTTTCAAAAAATAAAAACTTAATTTTTAAACATTTACNACATACAACTTAACAACATCTGCATCAGTACTACCTGTTTTCAAACTTTGGTAGGAATCGGTTATTTATTTACTGAGTTATGACATAATGACTTTATGTATTCGTATGGCGCTATCTTACAAAATTGCAGTCAAAAGTGGTTATTTGTTAGTAAATATGATGCTTGCTTGTAAAATATACTTTCAGTCTACAAAACTTGGTNGAAACTCTTAAAAAAAACATAACACTTCAAATGGTGCGTACATTCAATTTGCAGTTTTAAGTTTGTGGTACTATAGAACCTTGATATACCGCCTCTCGAAACCAAACATTTGCAAATATTGTAAACAGTTTTGCATTCTTGCGTGTTGCGTANATTGCGCACAATTCCGATAATTACGATATCGGCCGGTTTCGATATATCGGTACCGGTATCGGCTCAGCCCTAATATTAAACATACAACTTAACAACATCTGCATCAGTACTACCTGTTTTCAAACTTTGGTAGGAATCGGTTATTTATTTACTGAGTTATGACATAATGACTTTATGTATTCGTATGGCGCTATCTTACAAAATGGCAGTCAAAAGTGGTTATTTGTTAGTAAATATGATGCTTGCTTGTAAAATATACTTTCAGTCTACAAAACTTGGTNGGCAGTCAAAAGTGGTTATTTGTTAGTAAATATGATGCTTGCTTGTAAAATATACTTTCAGTCTACAAAACTTGGTCTAAATTGGTTACATAGTATGGCAGATATACTAAATAAACTTAAAACGATTGTATGACCACCATTTTGAAAATAACTAGCAAACCAAGTTCAAGCCTTTATGTTTGCTTGGACTACCATAGTATCACTTACATACGAAATTGGGTGATAATTAGTTGAATAGTTTTTGAGATATTATGTAAAATCTTTATTTCTTAAATTGGTGCTATCTTACAAAATGGCAGACCAACAACAATATACATTTCAAAATTTAATGATCTTCCAGCATACGAAATTAGGATAAAATGGTTGCATGGTTCCCGAAATATTGCATATCACCGAAAATATTAAAATGACCGCCATTTCGAAAGTAAGAGCGCGATGGGATCGAAAATTATAAAAGTCAGGTGTCCTTACTAAGTATTACATGTGCACCAAGTTTGGTGAAATTCGGTCAACGCGTTAAAATATTGAAAGGGGACACACACGCACACACCAACACACAAACATTCATACTCGTACACACATGAAAACAGACACAGACAGGAAAGTGATCTCTTAAGCCTTTCTTTCCTTCGGAAAGTATGCTAAAAACTTCGAAATGTGTCTGTTATGTATGTAATTTTGGGTTGGGAAATGAAATTAAATAGTTCTATTTAATACACCAGAATTTTTTATTAGAATTTATATTCGGAAGTGATTTTTCCGCGTAACACAGAACGTTTCTTTTGGTTTCTATACAATAATCTACAGTTATAACCATGTTTGCAAAAAAACTATACTGTATGAATGGCGACTGTTTTTTGGTTATATGTTTCAATTATCCTTTAATAAAATTTAAACCAATTTTTGTGTGCTGCAACTCACATTTTAAAAAGAGTTTAACAACGAGAACCTTATACCTCCAATTGAAGAAAGTAAGTAAATTGGGTGTCCGTGACGTGAAACGTTTCTGCAAGTCACGAACCACAAGTGTATAATTTAAATGACCCCGGAACAGAAAATAAGGAGGAAGGAAGCGAGGTGATGGAAAGATGCATGGAAATAAATGTATACAAGTGGTTTATTCTTTCAGTTATCCTTCTTATAGCGACCTTATCATAGGTTTCAGTACCACTAATGTACTATACATGGAAATTTTTAATGGTATCTCATTTTGAAACAAGATATATGTCATACATATGCAAAACAGTAGTTGTATTTGAATATTTAAGAGGAGTGCTGTTATTAACACTTGAGGCAGTAGTTAAATTTATTGAATATGGTAGTTGCGATAATAATAGTAATAAATTGGAAACTTCTTACGTATTAAACCATTTGCTAAATTTTGTAAATCATCAGATGATTTGGCGTTATTTTCTGCTGCACTGAGTGCTCTGCAGTAATAAAACTTGTGCTTCAACAATATTTGATTTTGTCTTTTTACATGTAATTTACCAAAAATAAAATTATGTACACACAAGTTCAAAAGAAACATCAGTTCAAAGATAATACATCAAAAATATTAGGAATAACACTTAATATTCTATGCTATTCTAAGGCGATTTAAAATAGTTATAAGCAAATAGAGGCCCAAATAACATAACAAGAATATATAAACTTTTTAGAACAAAACCCATTTTTAGTTCAAAGTAAGTTCTATTATAATTTTAGTAAGTACAGCAGAGTAGAAATGTTATAGACTGTACACGAAAGTAAATTTCGTAATTATTAATTTTTTTAAGGCAATTTAATGTTCTTAAGTAAGAGTTCTGCAACTTTTATCAAGAATGACCGCATATATTATATTTTTATCAATTAATATTTAAATCTCACTAATTTTTACAATTGTTGTTTATGGGGCAGCAGAAATATACTCATAGAAAAATATATAATAAGAAACAATTGACTCTGCTAAATCATCCATGGATAGGTTTTAATGTTCTGCTTCTTTTTCTAATCACATTTAATATTAATAGGAATTTTACCGTATAAATTTATAATTATGCATATAAATAAATATATAAATTATTTCAAAAGTTTAAATAATGACGTTTTAAATTTCTCCAGTATATAAATATTATATTATATATACATGTATATCTGATTTCATAAATATTATCCTCCTTTCAGAACGACCAAAATTTCTGAAAGGAAATAAACTCCATTATCTACAGTTGACATATAAATCATTATGGACTAGTGCTTTACAAATGCTTCTTAATATGTGTTTTCCTATAATTTTGAAGCCACAAGAGCTGCATAGAACGTTCGTTGCCGTTCCATACATGCAGTCTCGTGGATGTTTGTGGATAAACGCACAGGTTTATGTAGATACATGTGTATTTCTCATGTGTATAAACAAGCCTATCAAAAGTCCTGCAGACGAGCACCAAAAATAGTTGACATTCGAATACAGATATATGTTAATATATGTGTTATTATTTTGTATGTAAACTACTATTATAACTACAAATACAAATACCTGTCCTTCAAACTATTATACTTAACATAAAATATTGTACCTCTCTGTCCATCTACATACCTGTAAACGTATCTACCTGTTAGCGAGCAAACATTTTCCGTTCCTTCATACTTACATAAATACCTTACCACAAACATAAATACTGATTAATTTACCTCATGTTCCCCATTCCCATAGAAAAATATAACAAAACGACTACACAAAATACATTGATTGCCAAAAAAGTCTCCAAGTCCTGAAAAAAATTCCTAAATCGTGAAGTGTAGCAGATAGACACATGAATGACTAGTAAATAAACGACTTTATGTTTCGTATGATGGCACAAGCACACACATCGTATGAGGGCACTGCAATATGTCTTCGTGTGGCAGATGTTATAAAATATCCTCAGAACAGCTCATGTTAAATGAAAATAATAATACTAGCAAGGCTTGATTACTAAGCGATAGNAACAGCTCATGTTAAATGAAAATAATAATACTAGCAAGGCTTGATTACTAAGCGATAGGTTTGCCGGATAGACGAACGGGGCAGCCGTAAAAACAACTAAATGGTTTTGAGTAAACCCAGACAACCGGCATGGGTGGCAGGATGGACGATGCACTGAACAGCTCGTCATTAGGCCCGTTTGGTCTTCAACAGTGAAATTGATTTCGGAGAAATAGACATGTGATAATTCCCTTAGGTTTGGTTTTGTATGACCCCAGCAGGCCACCCTTCTTTAACACAGGCTCGAACCGAGCCAGTGACTTCATTTCCCAACATATAGAAACGTAAAAAAGCTTCATTACATCATAGTTACTCTCTCTGCCAGAAGCATTTTCAGTTGCATATAACAGGAGAATCTTCGATCCCGAAGTTCTCTAGGGGTTCAAAAACCAATGCCTCAACGTCTTTTTAAGGGTTAAATTCGCTATAGAAGTGAGAAAGTATGTTACATGAGTATTTGAAAATCTTCGAACCGAATCAAGGATGTGAGGTCTCATTCTTTAATACCGCCTTGAGTGGAAATCTCTCCGTTTTGGTGATGACTGGTTGTCTTGGGGTCCTTATATTATTTCAGAAACATTGTTCAATGTCATGCAGTCGATGTGGAGTCCATTTAAGATAATTTTTGTACTAAGGATAAATAAGATTATTGCCAACATGCATGTAATATTAACGATTTGATTGTTTAGTGTTCTTATTGCAGAGTAACCTGTAAGGTTGACGATNTTGCCAACATGCATGTAATATTAACGATTTGATTGTTTAGTGTTCTTATTGCAGAGTAACCTGTAAGGTTGACGATTTAAATGTTTATTAATGTTCAACAATGCTATCCGCTCATTCATTCAACGAAAATCAGTATCAATGTTTATTCAGCAATGGTGTACCCTTTGGGCTTTGTAAGCCTGTACAGTTTGAACAATACATTGTGGTAAAAAATGTTTGTTTTGTTGCAAAACCAGGTACATTCAAAATATCGGTCGAAAACCAGATACATCTATAATTGAAACCTAAATATCTCGTNTTGCCAACATGCATGTAATATTAACGATTTGATTGTTTAGTGTTCTTATTGCAGAGTAACCTGTAAGGTTGACGATATAAATGTTTATTAATGTTCAACAATGCTATCCGCTCATTCATTCAACGAAAATCAGTATCAATGTTTATTCAGCAATGGTGTACCCTTTGGGCTTTGTAAGCCTGTACAGTTTGAACAATACATTGTGGTAAAAAATGTTTGTTANTTGAACAATACATTGTGGTAAAAAATGTTTGTTTTGTTGCAAAACCAGGTACATTCAAAATATCGGTCGAAAACCAGATACATCTATAATTGAAACCTAAATATCTCGTAAATTTTTATGTCAGTGAAGTTCATATTCTCCATGCATATGTATCCATTGTGTTCCTAAATGGTATCAGATTGCCACATTCTTTAATATTTATACAATGGAGTTATAAGGTTTTATGTGTCTCCTGACAAATTATGATTTTAGGATATATCTGCTTTTGAAAATACACGACTCAAATACTCTACCCATACCTGTGTTTCAGGGGGAAATTGACATATGTTAAGAGGTCATAGTATGGACCATTCTGAAGAGAAAACATCAAGAAATAAATCCTCTATTTGCAAAGGTGTTCGAGATAAAGCTATGTGAAACTGACAGGAATGGGAATGGTACACGTTATGTAGTAAATTAACAGATCGTTTTGTATAAAGTTTTATTGNTCGAGATAAAGCTATGTGAAACTGACAGGAATGGGAATGGTACACGTTATGTAGTAAATTAACAGATCGTTTTGTATTAAGTTTTATTGTANTTGCAAAGGTGTTCGAGATAAAGCTATGTGAAACTGACAGGAATGGGAATGGTACACGTTATGTAGTAAATTAACAGATCGTTTTGTATAAAGTTTTATTGTATATATTCTCTTTACGGCACATGTTCCAAAATACAACCGCTAACATCAGCTTGTTTAGTCAGATGGTGTGTTGCTTATCGGAGCTGGTATAAACATTCTCCTTTAATGTGCACATGAACATTTAAAATGCAATCAAGAAATTCCTCCCTTACTTGTGCTTTATGCCGATAGACGTTGGTCTTCAACTAACCCCACAAACAATAATGTAGCAGAGTAAGGTCGGGTGACAGTGGTGGCCAAGCAACAGCACTGCCGTAACCGATCCAACGATCAGGATAGTTTTCATTGAGGTACTGTACCACTGGTTGAGTGGAATGTGCATTGGCTCCATCCTGTTGCAAGTACATTCCAGCCCTTGTTGCCAATGGAACATCCTGCAGGTACTCCAGCAACATATTCTGCAGTAAATGCAGCTACCTCTCTCAATTCATACAGTCGTCTACAATAACTGCACCAGTGGGTTGGCTATCAATGATACCGCATCACATATTTGCTGAGAAACGACGCCATGAGTGTCACATAGCTGTATAGAGGACACCATTTCAAATAGAGCATATATGTTTATTGATGTTTTCCATTCAGAAAGGTCCATCCTATCATCTCTTAACATATGTCAATTTCCCCCGGTCATCTCCTGTATATTAATATCGGCAGTTAAAGACCTATAATCTATGCGTATATAGTCGTGTAACAGGATTCAAAAAGGGAGGTGCAAAGGTAAAGCTGATTTAATGTTTGTTGAAATGACTTACACAAACCACAATTACATACATTGATAGACGGCCTGCATAAGTTTGTTGTCCGTAAGTTACATTTCTGTCAGTGTTGTTCACGTACTCACCGCCGGAAGTACAATTGATGTGCATATGGTTCATGTGGACATTACAAGTGTTGGATATGTGCACCCTGGTTAAAAGGCAGATGTTTAGACGGTAGTCAATTTATTCCCAAACGCACCATAACATATCCTCAGTTACAAGGGGGCCACGATACCTGAGCGGTTAAGCTGCTCGCCTACCACCAAGGCGAACCTGGCTCAATACCCGGCCAGGTCACTCCCAGATTTTTGCAAGTCGAATCGTTTCGGACGATGCTGCTGGTCAGCAGGTTTTCTCGGGGATCTCCCATTTCCTCTGCCCTTGTATTCTGGCACTCCATTCTCGCCTTATTTAACCCTCATCAGCTCTCAACACCCGTTTTTAAGAGCCGCCCCAATCTCTCAGCTGATCTCAACTCGGTTTTCTGCTCCACGTCTCCAGAGATTCGATTCTTCAAATCATCCAGGTGTTGTGGGAATGGGGAAGCATACACAAAATCCTTAACATACCTCCTCAAAACGAAATCACATCATTTTAAATCAGGTGATCATGGAGGCCAGAGCAGTATTGGTGAATCATGATTCCCTGCCAGGCCGATCCAGTGCCCAGGTACGGTGGCATTCAGGTTTTAACTAATTGTTCAGGTAAAATGGAAAGGAGCACTATTCTTTTGAAAAAATGAGATATAGAAAATCTTCTTCTAGTTGAGGCATAAACCATTCTTTTAACAGGTCCTGGTAGGTGAAGCCAGTGACAGTAGGCTCGGAAAAAGTAAGGGCCCATACATTTTGTGTCTGCTTATGGCACACAACAGATTCACTTTTGGTGAGTCTCTCTCATGGGCTACAACGACATGAGGGTTTTCTGTTCCCCAGATCCTAACATTATAGCGATTGACTTTTCTGCTCAGGTGAAATGTTACCTCATCGCTGAACACTAATCTGTCAGCGAATCCATCTTCTTTTAATAGGTTTTGCATTTCAGTGCTGAAGGTTACACATTTTGGCTTGTCTGCTGGTATCAACATCTGCGCGTGCTGCATTTTGTATGTCTTAGATGACATTACCTTTCGTAGAACGCACCATACATTGGGTTGTGGTACATTTAATTCGCGACTAGCCCGCATTTTCGATGTCTTTGCACTCATACACATGCAGTTCGGATCCTCTCTAATGTCTCCATCGATGTTTACGGGCGACAATCCATTGGATTGGAACTGTCGCATCAAATGTGCTATGCATTTCCTATGTGGTGTGCGCTTGTTAATTCTTATTCTAAAATGTTTTTGCACTGTTACAACAGCCTCTGTTGGTGAAAATTCCGTCACACAAAACGCTTTCTCTTGTTGCGAGGTATCAATTTTGTAAACACCAACAACAGTGCCTCTGGCAGTGAGTATGTGAACTACACAGACATGCAATTTATGGACAACAAACATACGATGGCCATAAATCATTGCATACAATTGTGGATCGGGTATGTAAGTTCACTAACGGATAAATCAAAGTAACTCTTTCACAATCCTTTTTGAATAACTCTTTATGTATATTTGGCTTGAAAATAATTATTGAAGGGCTGCCCAAGAAATTGCTTTATGTATGCTCATACGGGGACAGCCTCCATGTATTACCAATTTTAAAGTCATCAGTGAAAAATATGGAAGGCAAAATAAAAACAAACAAAAACTATTAGGTAATATTGTTACTTTGTCACCCATACAAACATTAACACTAAATCATAGATTTCTTATTTCAGGTCACTCGTACATGGAGTACGATCAATATTTTGTGATTATTAAAATGTTTAAAAAAAAAGAAATCCCCAAACATCTCTGTTCCGAACGATTTAATTGCTACTGTTAAGTCGCAAATGTTTGGTAATTTGGATGACTAAAAATTTTTTTCAAACATGTGTTCTAGAAATGTGGCGGAAAGAGGAAACGTACAGTGCTAATCACCTTGTCTCCTCAGCAAATAATCACCACAGATAAAGTTACTGAAATACATAATTATANTTTTTTCAAACATGTGTTTTAGAAATGTGGCGGAAAGAGGAAACGTACAGTGCTAATCACCTTGTCTCCTCAGCAAAGAATCACCACAGATAAAGTTACTGAAATACATAATTATTCTGGACTTGCTTCTATTCATTCTACCAGTTCATCATAAATTCTTCCATTCTCTTCCACATGAAGCAGAAAGTGCAAGAAGAACAGCGACAAGTGTCCATCTTTAGGAAATTAATACAGATCATGAAGTTGACTATTTATATTTAGATTATGATGTGGAACAGACTTATTAGCTTTAGTTTTTCAACACTGAGAGAGAGTATAAACTTGAGCATTATTTTCACACTGTCTTATTAAGAATGTTTTATGTAAACTAGTCGGTTCACGACTGGAAGAGACTTTCTTGAAGCCCTGCTAAAGATCTACTTTCAAACCCATTTCGTATCCTTCCGTCATAGGTAAACAAACAAAGCCATGCGATTGCAATGTGGCAGTCGCATTACAATGTTTACATGCAATGTTAACATTCCACTGTGTGTGTGTGTACATGTGTTCGTACATGCACGTACCCAATATAAAAGTCATGTATATATTATTAATGGATATTCCACAAGCGTAAAGTTTTTAATCTTGAGAATTTCACACAAAAGAATATGCGATGCAAGCGAAAAACATTTCATTCTATGAACCCAAAATGCGAGTATTAAAAATTTGATGTTTCGTGTGATTGTGTGCAGGTTTGATTTTGACTAGGTGGTTGGGTGGGGGAGAAAAACTTTCACTTTGATTACATATTATAGATGTGGCACAATACTTTGCATTGACATGTGTCAACATTCCAGGAGTCCATGCAACAACATAAACATGGCACCGCCAATCTCTCATAAGCCCCCGGATGGTCGTACTGTCACGAGGTCAGGAACCGAAGTTCTCATAACTCTTATAGTGGGTTTGCAAAAAAATGCAACCCGACACACTTTGTTCAAATAATTGAGCCGGCGGTAGGCCGCTGTGTTTATGCTTTAGTTGGGCTCCGGGCCCGTATTTAATGCTGTTTACGTCTGTTGCTATCTTAAAATATTTTTCCAAACAAAAATCTAACTTAAAACTAAGACGAAAAGACATTGGTTTCACTAATGTCTAATATTCAAACAATTAAATTGAAACATGTTTCTAAGCAAATGCGTAGAGGAGGAACAAAATAAGTGTGCCACAGATTTTGTAAAGAAATGACAGTAACATATTAAACATAACCTAAAAATGTGGCTCCAGTAAACAAAATATTAGAGAGAACTATTGTTTACAATAAGTAAGGAAGCTGACAATGGTGTATCCTAACATCTCCAGTTTGCATTATGTTAAAACATCCTAAAGGCATAACTTCCTTAAGGCATAAGCTGCAGTACTTCTTAATACTGTTTGTTTATTTATTAGTTAGTTAGAAGTACCGGTAATAACATATGGATTGTAGTGATTCATTTTGCTACAGAATTACCATAGATCAAAACAAAAAAGTACATAAACAACTCAACACAGCAGCAACTATAAATAAAATAAATTAATACATCCATCTCCACTCCAAAAATTAGAAACCAATTATCAAGAAAAATTACATGCTTCAATAGCTGCACTCTGATGTAGACTGTTACTTTGCATATAATGCTATAAAGCAATGCTCAATAACATTTCTCTACAATATAACACTACACAAAAAGATTTTGCAAAAAAAAAAGGATGCAGCAAACGGAATGTTGTGCTCCTGCAGCCAATTGATGATGGCATCCTTCCTCCAGCAACTGTCGGAGAACTTCTCCAGCTGAAATCACCACACGATACAGCAAATCAAAATGTATTACCCATGAATGTTGCCAACAGTATGTCTATTGTATAGAATGTTTGAATTAAGCACAATTCTTTCCAAAACATAAACTTTTAAATAGTTGTTTGGTTGCATAGTATTTATTGGATACCAAATATATGATAGGAGACTTCTTTAATGTGAACGTGATAAGAATGTCTATAACTACTGTGCTAGAAATTCTTAAACTTTTTATAATATAAAATGTAACTGTTTTCCTGATGCCTGCGTAGACTAGCACAGAATCTAACATGTCACAAACAATATAAACATTTTATTTATTCAAAAACAAAAGGTTGGAGCTCACACCTGTGTGCTGTGATATGGTGCATCGTCCATGGTGATGGCCCTTGTATGTTTTTGGTATCAGTCACTATAGTTGACCCAGAAACTGAATTATGGTCCTTTTTAAATTATGCTAATTGCGTTGGCTATGTAGCACTGAAAGTGAAAAATATGACACTGATAATTTACAATAACTAAAAGACAATGGCTGTAGAACAGCGGTGTTGGGGAAATGCATTAATACACAATTGTTTTCTTAAAAGATTATGACTGCGATTTCATCTATTACGATGTTATCTCGTGTTTAGTGAAGTGATACAGATATGTTTAATAGTAGGAGAAGTTCCAGTTATATCGACTGTAATCTATTTAGTGATCTATAACAATGGCAGTTAATTCCGCAAAGAAACTTCTAAATACAAAACAAGCAGTTTCTTCAGAATCTTAAAAAGCACCATCTTTCCATAACCTATATAAAATTAATTGGCTATAACAAACTCACTATAGAGGCAATTTTTCTTACCATTGTCAGTTGTCTTTATAATAAATTTCCAATGTATATATTGGGTTTTTTATGAAGAATCCCTCGCAGGGGTACACAAATTCCAACACAAAGTAGTTTTTATTTTTAATTACACATTGTAATACCACCTTTTGGTTAGGTGATTCATACACTCACATTTGAGTCTATATAACCCTACAATCCTAGGTTAGTGTAAAACCCAACAATCCTAAGTTAGTTTAAAAATGTAAAATAATGATTCACCCATTGTGGGGTTAGGTTCTGTTAGGTTAGGTGGGCACATGTTACGAAATTAGTCCGACCTTAATGCCCCTCGTATAANAAAATGTAAAATAGTGATTCACCCATTGTGGGGTTAGGTTCTGTTAGGTTAGGTGGGCACATGTTACGAAATTAGTCCGACGTTAATGCCCCTCGTATATTCGTGTTCTGCATCATTAGTAGAGTGGAAATATACCATTTTCCGTGAATTGTTGTTATTTTTACAGAAAAGCCCCTAAACTTAATAATTACCCAAATAAAACGTTAAAAAGACATGTAGACAACGTTCGGCAATGTTATCAAGTTATTAACAAATTTTCTTTATGTTCTTTTAAAAACATTTCGTTGGCCAACATAATTGACCTCAACACACACAACTTGCAAACAAAATGGTTAATATTACATATATTTTAACATACCTTAGTACTGTGGATCTAGAGAGTTTCAACATTTCTGCCACTCTTTCCGCGACGTTGCAGGGTTTCATTTCCCCTCGCCTAATTACTGAATGCAACGATTCGGTGAGGTTAATTATGTCCTGTTGGCGTTGATGAGTGGTGACTTCTCTTTTCTTAACCTTGCTAGAACTCATGACTGCGCACAAAAACTACTGCAACATACAACGTAAAATACATTAAATAAATTTTTAAGAAAACATGAAATAAATTTTAAAAATATTAAACATGTGAGAACGCACTACAAGTAATCTCTTATACAGGTTTCAGAAACGAAAGGAATCAGTACAACGAGAAATAATAAAGAGAGGATATTAGTTAAAAAAACCAATATATGAATTATTATAGGTTAAACAAGATAATCTCACAAATTCTCTGGCACGTGTGTCAGCCACNTTCGTGTTCTGCATCATTAGTAGAGTGGAAATATACCATTTTCCGTGAATTGTTGTTATTTTTACAGAAAAGCCCCTAAACTTAATAATTACCCAAATAAAACGTTAAAAAGACATGTAGACAACGTTCGGCAATGTTATCAAGTTATTAACAAATTTTCTTTATGTTCTTTTAAAAACATTTCGTTGGCCAACATAATTGACCTCAACACACACAACTTGCAAACAAAATGGTTAATATTACATATATTTTAACATACCTTAGTACTGTGGATCTAGAGAGTTTCAACATTTCTGCCACTCTTTCCGCGACGTTGCAGGGTTTCATTTCCCCTCGCCTAATTACTGAATGCAACGATTCGGTGAGGTTAATTATGTCCTGTTGGCGTTGATGAGTGGTGACTTCTCTTTTCTTAACCTTGCTAGAACTCATGACTGCGCACAAAAACTACTGCAACATACAACGTAAAATACATTAAATAANCTTTTCTTAACCTTGCTAGAACTCATGACTGCGCACAAAAACTACTGCAACATACAACGTAAAATACATTAAATAATTTTTTAAGAAAACATGAAATAAATTTTAAAAATATTAAACATGTGAGAACGCACTACAAGTAATCTCTTATACAGGTTTCAGAAACGAAAGGAATCAGTACAACGAGAAATAATAAAGAGAGGATATTAGTTANGTAATCTCTTATACAGGTTTCAGAAACGAAAGGAATCAGTACAACGAGAAATAATAAAGAGAGGATATTAGTTAAAAAAACCAATATATGAATTATTATAGGTTAAACAAGATAATCTCACAAATTCTCTGGCACGTGTGTCAGCCACATCTCGCCAACAACACCCGGAACGAAGGTTTGTAAACAAATGGCCGCTCTACTTTCACCTGGAGAGTGATCATGTGAATATGCAAGAAACGTTGAAATATAAATACGTTAGCATCACATCATCAATAATTGGCATAATAAGATACATGTTTTTTCGAAACCCATTTGTAAGCGATAAATTAACAATTACGTTAAAACTTTGGAACTATTTCCTCTCTTTGTGCTGGCAACCTAACGGCATAACTTTATCCACACTTGCCGCTGTTTGTAATGTTATATGCATGTAGCTAACAGCCAGGGTGTTTTTTCAAAGGTTGATTTTCAAAAGTTTCTTCCAGTCGTGAACCGACTGTACATACATTGTACTTTGTATATAAATTAACATTACAGCATTTATAAAGCAAATCGCAGTTCTCTAATTAACACTTAGAAGCAAATGGATATGAGTGCATAGTAGTTTTTACTAAATTATTCATAATAGCATCAATTTGATTAAATTTACATTTTGGATAGAAAAGCCTTATTCTCTACAGTAACCTTATATTTCTTTCAACCAAAACGCAAATTATATTTTAATGTAAACATTTGTAGCAGTAGGCAGGCAAGAGGGTGTATAGACATGTGTGTTTCAACCACAGGAGAGTAGCATTAATACAATGGAAGTGGAACAGATTGTTGATAAATGACAACCAAACTCATAGTTGTGCAAGTGACATTTACAGGACAATGACAATCGGTATCGAAATCGCAAAATGCACCAGTATTAAAGACCACCCATGATTTCTACACATGTGCCGACTGAATCACATGGCATTGACTACCAGATGAGGAATGGAGCGAATGTGTGGGGGCGCAGCTATTCAGAACTGCATGCAACCTATCTGGCAGAAAACCGATACACAGTAGGGAGAATAAAAAAAAAATTAGTGCAGGTTTCTGATAGAAGATGTGATGTGGACTGTCAGGCCTGCTACTTCGCAGAAATACAGGAGGATGCAGAACCTGTGGAGTATTCTGTGGCATGGGAATTGACACATTTTTGAGGCATAAACGCAATTACCGACCCACAAGATGCCATATTGGATGATAGGCCTTGTGGCCATTTTTCCGGCAAATACCGGGAGAAGCAGAAGAGGAAAATTTAATTTGTGCAGTGATGACAGAGCTGCTCGGCTGGCTCAACTGAGCAGGGATTAAGCAGCTCCCCCTTCAAATAGAGCAGCACAACTGCTGGAACCAAGGGCACCTTGTCGAAGTTGGGCAGAACCCTACAAAGAGATGTGTGGTAGCTATAACCCACCTAAACCACACAGCCAGTGATGCCTACAACTTCACATGAATGATCACCACCCTGCCCAGTCTCATTTATGCTCCACCCCAATGCAGCAACGACTCTGGGACTAACCATAGAGGTAGGCATACCAGCTTGGAAATCTGCAGTATGGGTGCACCACCTGATGTGATACACTGTGTTCAACCAAGGAATATGCTAACAAGTGGACAAAACAACATACCTAGGGTATATAACTACCATCACAGGCCAACTACTGAGACAACCTATCGAAATGAATAGACAATCTGTCGCAGCTTTGACAGATACAGATGCCAGCCATAATTTTGTACTACTGAACTCATTCTGCCCCAAGANAGACAATCTGTCGCAGCTTTGACAGATACAGATGCCAGCCATAATTTTGTACTACTGAACTCATTCTGCCCCAAGACAGTCAATCAGACACCGACATTATCTAGCTTGCCTTAAATGAGGGCACTAGGTCCACACTTGGTATCACCACTTCTGCTTGTGCGACCAGCTATCACAGACCACGGTAATACTCGATGACCTGAGGGAGGAGGTGGTGCTAGGGGAGCTTTGGCTTGTTTCCAAAGAGGCTGTCATCGAGGTGGCCATCCGACATGTCCATGTAGTGACCAGAGATTTGAGGACAGTGTATTCGGTGTACAAACCAAGCTCCACAAAGGAGAGGATGGNCATGTCCATGTAGTGACCAGAGATTTGAGGACAGTGTATTCGGTGTACAAACCAAGCTCCACAAAGGAGAGGATGGCGAAATTAGCATTATTTGTCTTGTGTACCAGACCTGTTCATATATTGTTCATGTGTTGGCAAAGCGACATGATTTGTTCGCCTTCAGCTACTTGTACAATGCCACCATGTTTGCAGAAAATGCTTTTCCAACAGCTGAGTTCAAAACAATGTACACTTTTTCTAGGGTGTATAGGTTCGATGATCTGGGTGTTATCCTGGGACAGATGGATGACATGTTATGGGAAGGAATTTATAAGCTATTTGCTGATAGAATAATTTGAACATGCTTGTCCCAAAGAAAGATAACACCTAGGGTTTATGCCTTGTTTNTAAGCTATTTGCTGATAGAATAATTTGAACATGCTTGTCCCAAAGAAAGATAACACCTAGGGTTTATGCCTTGTTTTCCACCTGCTAAACAAGGTAACAAAGATATTTCTAACACTCCAGATTAGTGTGGAGGAGGCACTGGTCAGGCTGTGCAAACCCAAGGTATTCTCAAAATAGTATTTAAACATGGGGCAATGACAATTGCCGATAAGGCAAGAGGATAGATAAAAGGGATTTTACACCACTAGATGGCTGCCACTTCCTGTTCTGGACCATGCTATTCGACATGGAGTACGCACACCTTTCACCTTTCAGCATATGATGTTGAATGTGCTAGAAAGCCTCGTTGGAGAATTCACGACTGAATACCTGAACGACATCATCATCTGTTCCGAATCTTAGAGGAACACATCTGACACCTAGCCCTTGTCCTCGAATGCCTGGCTACCCACCAAATTGTAATGTCACTCAAGGAGTTCACATTCGCAAGATGGCCATTTGATCCCTGGACCACATCATAAGGGAAGAGGGTAACTACACACATCCTTGTAGTCTCGAGAAAATCACGAAAGCGGAACCACCTCGCATCCAGAAGCAGATGCTACAATTCATCAAGCTAGAGAACTGGCTGTGTAACTATGTGCCTCAGTTTAAACTTTTCACTTCACCCCTCATGTATCTATAATCACCACACCAGAAGAACCACTGGATAACAGAGACACTGCATGGGTTCGACCATCTGAAGGTCACATTCTGCCAATGCCATTGACCCACAACAATGCATCTACAGGGGATGGACAAAATAATATGAACACCTGACATATACACAATATTTATTAATTAATAAGGTGTTGGGCCACCATTGCTCTAAAACTCCCCATAACGGTTCAATTAGGTTGGGGTCTGGCCAGGGAAGATGTTTGATGATATTCTGATGCTCCTCAAACCAAGACTGAACCTTTTTGGCTGTGTGTATGGATGGGCCCATTTTCATATTGGAATATGGCAGTGTTTGGCAGCGATATGCTAGTCATAGTAAGAACTTCATCATTGAGGATGTCGAGATATTCATTCGCAGTAATCCGGCCAGTGATGTGAATGAGAGGACCAGCTGAATACCACGATATAGCAGCCCAAATTATAACGGAACCTCCCCCATGCTTGACTGTAGGAAGCAGGCAGTCCGGATCATAGGCTTATTTTGGGGTTATCCATACATAAACCCGGCCGTTTGTAGGAAATAATGTAAACGATGATTCATCGGACCATACCACAATCTTCCAATCATCAAGTATCCAGGTTTTATGATCGTGGCACCACTTCTTTCGCAGCTTATCTTTGACTTCCGTTATAAAGGATTTCGCAATTGCAGCCCTTCCATGAATGTTAGCTTTATTGAAACAGTATTACTGAAGTGAGTGTTGAGTTCTGCTGTAACTTTTGCCGCGGTAGTTTTATTTTGTCTGGCCACAATTCTTTTAGATGTTCGTATGTCTCTGTCAGTTAACATTGGTTTTCGCCCACTATTCCTCTTCGCCGATGATGTTTCACCATGTTTTGTGTATGATGTCATTACCATGGATACTGTGGCTCGTGAAACGTTAAACAATTCAGCTGTTTTCGTCACAGACGCTCCCGCTAACCGAGCACCAACGATTTGCCCTCTTTCGAAGTCTGAGAGATTACACATATCACCGATCGCTTGTTTTAACTGTCGCAGAACAAAGCGTATAATACACTGAAATATAACCTACAAGACTTGGCACGTAAACTGTGCAATACATACGGGTCGCATTATTTACACGGAAGAAGTGTTGCCAACATGCAACAAAATGTACCATATTTCATGGTGTTCATATTATTTTGTCCATCCCCTGTATATTCAGAGTGACACCAGCAAGGAAGCTGCATGCATTGGTCTACAGCCGATCAGATGATGGTAACAAGATGATTAACTGCTATAGTAGCTACAGTTCGGCTCAGCAAATCGGCACAATCACAGCAATAATAACGAGTGTCTGGTGACTTTGCAGACTATATGGAAATATTTCCAGCACCTAAACAACAGCTGGCTCATGTTCTGCACTAAAAACAATTATCTAACGTGGTTACACATGATACAACGCCAGAAGAAATAAACTGGCATGATGAGCCCTCATCCTTCAAGCACTTAACTTTTCAGTCAAGCATGTGACAGGGCAGGAAAACCAGCTTCCAGACCTCCTGACCAGAGACCCACACAGCACCATCTTACTCACAGACGACTACAAATGTGAAGAGATGCTACCATCTGAGCCCACCCAAGAACTGTGACACACCTGCCCCCGAGTTTTGACAGCTAAGTTTACCATACTCCCGACAGCTCACAAGACCAAGACCGACGTAGAGAGGACTGTGAATGATGCCCAGCTGACCACAACCACACTAACTTAGGGAGCACTGTTTGATGGAGAGAGTCGACACCCTTCCCCTTTAGCCAATGATGATATTGAAGGCCTGACCCAAGGGCAGCCAGGATGCCTGGACAATGTACATTCCACCAGAGGTGCATGAGGCAGTGTTCCAGCATCTGCATAGCCATCTGCTAGAGACCATCCAGGGGTTGTCTAGATGCTCAGGTTTCTGTCCACATGTTACCACAGGCACACAGAAGTATGTCTGAGCATGCCAGAAATTCCAACAAAATAAAGCCTAGCGGAGTGACGTTGAAGAGCAGCAAAGAGCCCACTTCTTAACAAAGCCATTCGAGGCCATTTCGTTGGCACAAATCAGCTGAACCTCTACACACTTCAAAGTGGTGATGACAGATCAATTCTGATGCTGGGTGGAGGCATACCTTAACTGCAACACCCTTACACACATTATCTGTGCGACACTTGAGAGGGAGTTTTTCCCCATATATGATGTGAGAAGAGAGTCCACATGGATAATGCAGCATATTTTGTTAATATATGCTGGCGAAATTAGTAAAACAAACACCAAATGGGACCCATTACTACTATCATCTACGATGCCAGGGTGAACTCAAGAGAGCAAAGAAAGCAGGAGCTGAAGATCCACCTGTACCTCTTTATGAGAAATACAATGCTCAGTGGGATGTTCACCCACATGAGATTCTGTTCTGCCTGTGGCAGCAGTTTAATTCTGCCACCAGCATTATAATAGCTGCCATGGTGCAGGGCAGGGAACTGCCTCACCCATGGAGACCAGAGGACCAGGAAGAATAGAGTTTTGAGGTCCAGAATATTGCCAAGACAGCATGAGGAGCGAATGGAGGCAGCTGACTAACATCAACGACAGTACCTGGCCATGTCATGCAAGTAATGGCTCACCTAAGAGTGGTGCAATAAGTGGATGATCAGGTCCATATATTGCCAAATATGTCATCCAAAGCTGTAAATATCTACTGTACTGGCCTAGCTCTTTACTGGACAGTACCATACACAATGCGACATCGTCTGTGGCAAACAACATACAAGGTTCACAAAAAAANCTAGCTCTTTACTGGACAGTACCATACACAATGCGACATCGTCTGTGGCAAACAACATACAAGGTTCACAAAAAAATTGCAAAAAGTGCATTGCGATGACAAATGGCAAATAAACAGCCCAGCAGAACCCGAGGAAGAGGGATTACCGGAGGATGCCAGGCGAGAGGTCACTCCAGAGCATGATATATCATGTACCTAGTTCCTAGCGACAAGAGGGTCCAATTGNGAACCCGAGGAAGAGGGATTACCGGAGGATGCCAGGCGAGAGGTCACTCCAGAGCATGATATATCATGTACCTAGTTCCTAGCGACAAGAGGGTCCAATTGACCAAGATGAGTGTGACCAACGATGATGAAAATTAGGATACAGCAGCAAGAAACAGGCCTACTCCTCCACTTCCACCACCCACAGGCTATGCCAACCTGGATACCTGCTAATTTTGGCTCTCCCTTAGGAGTATCACAGGGCCAGAGTGGAAGAAAATGAGTATATCGATTAGGAACCAAGGAGGGGGCAAAGCAGCCCTNTTAGGAGTATCACAGGGCCAGAGTGGAAGAAAATGAGTATATCGATTAGGAACCAAGGAGGGGGCAAAGCAGCCCTGGCAATCAAGGGTGCACAGCACTCGATTTGTGACTAGATCCTACTTTCTGGGTGAATGTCGAAGAGCCTTATGAGGAGGAGGAAGCCCAAGCCACACAGATGGCAGCCCTACACTTATCATCAATAAGGGCAATGGCCGAGGTGTGAACAGCCACTTTCAAAGCACTGGTAGATGCCCCATGAAATTTCCGAGGATGACATACAATACCACAGTGTTCCTCCCCTGGTGAAAGATCACCCAGCACCAATCACGAAGTGCAGTAAACAGCTGGCCCAGTAAGCCCAGCAATGAATACCAAAACCCCCCATATTTCCTTGTGGGGCAGCACACACAACATGACACTCTGCATGGCAGTATACCATCAGTAAAGATAACAAATGGCTGCATTTTCATAGTGAAGCAAGTCCTGCAGCACAGTCCTGTGGACTGCAGCAAATTTGCGGCAGAGGAACCAAAACACCACAGTTTGGTTGTGGAACAGACCCCAAAGCACAGCACTGTAGATGCCGGCATGCCAGGGGTGGAGTCAATGAGATACCAGAGTTTCATCAAAAGGACCAGGCAACAACACAACCACATGGATAGTCGCAAGATACTAAATGCAAATAGTGTTCATAAGTAAAAATTGTAATGAATATGGCACCTGTTTCTTCAGCCCACAATAAACACCCTCTACACTGATTATGGAGAACCATAAATATTTACTTATATGGCAATCACACTGATAGATGGCAAAGTTGAAAAATTTAAATTATCATTCATGTGTTATGTAGTAAAAATTTTTACCAGACGTTTTTCACAAACACTGCATATGTACAAATAATAATAAAGATAAACGCCCTTTGCACATTGTTGAATATAACTATTGCACACTAAAAACATTTTAAGTGTATGTTACAATGCATGCTCGATAATATATTGTGAACCAAAACTATATAGACCTTCCATGGCCGGTCAGAAATTCCCTCCCAGTCAATATCTACTTGTAAATAAAGAGAATGCTCAAGTAGTTGGTTCTTTACTGTTACCTCCCATTAATGTCTAAATCCTTTTGTGGCAGTGTCTCACATTTTTTCCTTGGGTATTGCTCCTCTTGAGAATGTGACTCACATCATTTCGCAGGGTCTTGTTGCTTTCGAGGTAGCATCTCACATGTTCCTGAGGTCTTGCTCCATCTTTGGTTAGTGCCTTGTGAATTTGTCACTCATAAATAGTGTTGCCTACATTATTGATAGGATGTTATGGCGAGGGTGGACAAAAGCCCTAGAGAATTGACATGATCCATGGCCAACAGTGGCATTGTAATTAACAAAACTAAATGACAGAGGGGGGCACTCTGGGCTTCAACAGCTAATGCTCATGCCACTGATGGGGTGTCGCCACATGTGCGCTATATATCCTGAGCAGTTCTCATCTGCCGACTTGGCCAAACTGAATCNCCACTGATGGGGTGTCGCCACATGTGCGCTATATATCCTGAGCAGTTCTCATCTGCCGACTTGGCCAAACTGAATCGAAATGGCATCCTTCAATTTACACTAATCAATATCTTCATATGCCTTTTATGCCTTCAGCATCGGTCGCTGCCGAACACTCAACTAGTCGCGATGCCCTGGAGTATGGTGACAAGTAATTATATTTTTTAATACTGAGAAATTTTGAAAGAATATATTTCACAGAGAGTTTCGTTTGGAAGTTCGTGGGTATGACTCTCGACGAGTNCCACTGATGGGGTGTCGCCACATGTGCGCTATATATCCTGAGCAGTTCTCATCTGCCGACTTGGCCAAACTGAATCCAAATGGCATCCTTCAATTTACACTAAAACAATATCTTCATATGCCTTTTATGCCTTCAGCATCGGTCGCTGCCGAACACTCAACTAGTCGCGATGCCCTGGAGTATGGTGACAAGTAATTATATTTTTTATTACTGAGAAATTTTGAAAGAATATATTTCACAGAGAGTTTCGTTTGGAAGTTCGTGGGTATGACTCTCGACGAGTNTTACTGAGAAATTTTGAAAGAATATATTTCACAGAGAGTTTCGTTTGGAAGTTCGTGGGTATGACTCTCGACGAGTGCAGTATTTATACACATCGGTGTGGCCCCGCCCAATGAGAGATCACCAAGAGATTATGGCTGCTAAACAACTCATGCACATTTTGCCAACTGCTGGCTTTAGAACACATCATCTAGCCAATTTTTTACCATCGCAGAGAGGGAGAGTGCTTTGGTGTGACTGTTTTTAGATACAATAGAGTTTTCTTCCATAGTTCAAAGGGTGGAATGTGGGCCATATGGTGCCACTAAATTTCGATCAAAATTCCCAGAGGTTTTCAGCAGTTACAAACACCAACACAAGAAGCATATATAGATGTCCTAAGAGCCAGATATTATATGGTTTTATAGGCATAAGTTATGAAAAATATAAATATTTGTTTTGACATCCAATCTTAAGATTTTTTTTCAGCCACCAGTGTACTTAAATGTAAATCGAACATAAAATATACCTTAGATATACTCGAACAAAAAATTGTTTTTAAAAATATAAAAGTTTCAAATTGTCAATTTTAAAACATTGAAATTTACATAATAATATCTTTTAATTTTTTTTATTTATTTTACATTTTTTATAATTTTGCTTTAAAGATCACTCTAAGGTCATGCTGAGGTCAAGGTCACTCCAGTCCAATTTGGCCACTGCCAAATGTTAGAATCACCAGATACCATATACAATGCACAACTCCTTTGGATGCTGGGCCAGAAGTGGCTATTTTACACTACTGATGTTATTAAGAGGCTTGAATACCATTAATCCATTTATTTTACTGCAGACAGAGACTGATTTAAATTAGGTTTATGTGTCTTCTGAGTTAAAAATTTCGATAATTTTGTGATGTTTAATAGTGATGTGATGTTCAATAGCGAAAAACCTTGCACAACATGTTTTTTTTAAATAATGTGGTGTAATTTATTTAATTCTGAATTAAATTGCATTTTTTACACATGTTATAATGACTGAAATAAACGGGGCCAAACGTAAAATGAAATGTACACAACAATAATAGAAAATATTATCAACGAATTATATCTAGAAAATAAATGATAAAATCCCGTACTTACAATTAAAATTTTGATTTTAAGAAATGTGTTATAAGAGAAGTTTATTCGTAAAAAATAAACCACAATATAAGATAAAANATTAAAATTTTGATTTTAAGAAATGTGTTATAAGAGAAGTTTATTCGTAAAAAATAAACCACAATATAAGATAAAACAAAAAAACATCAAATAAAAACGTGAGCAAAGTGGAAAGGATTATGAAATAGAAAACCAGATTCCATTCAATTTAGTGTCCCACACAGGATAAATTCAAATATAGGTTCACTTATATAACCGAAAGGAAATGTCCAAATATAGAATAAAACTCTGGTAAATCTTATATGCATCAAAGCATAAAAATCCAGTGAGAGGAGAGAAATGTGATAAACTTTACATCACAATTACAAATTATAGACAAAGCAGCCACAATTTCAAACGAGTGGAAAATGCAACAAATGTGAAAAAGGAAATAAGATCCCGAAATTTCGCTAAGACAAGTAACGAATATTTATTAAATTCAGAGCTAATACATATTCTAACCTGGATTCTAGACAGCATGTAAAAATTTATTGCAAATTGTAGAATTTGGTTACTAGGAATTTAAATGTTGGTTCAACAAGTGCTTGTCTCCTCTCAGTNATTAAAATTTTGATTTTAAGAAATGTGTTATAAGAGAAGTTTATTCGTAAAAAATAAACCACAATATAAGATAAAAAAAAAAAACATCAAATAAAAACGTGAGCAAAGTGGAAAGGATTATGAAATAGAAAACCAGATTCCATTAAATTTAGTGCCCCACACAGGATAAATTCAAATATAGTTTCACTTATATAACCGAAAGGNCCCACACAGGATAAATTCAAATATAGTTTCACTTATATAACCGAAAGGAAATGTCCAAATATAGAATAAAACTCTGGTAAATCTTATATGCATCAAAGCATAAAAATCCAGTGAGAGGAGAGAAATGTGATAAACTTTACATCACAATTACAAATTATAGACAAAGCAGCCACAATTTCAAACGAGTGGAAAATGCAACAAATGTGAAAAAGGAAATAAGATCCCGAAATTTCGCTAAGCCAAGTAACGAATATTTATTAAATTCAGAGCTAATACATATTCTAACCTGGATTCTAGACAGCATGTAACAATTTATTGCAAATTGTAGAATTTGGTTACTAGGAATTTAAATGTTGGTTCAACAAGTGCTTGTCTCCTCTCAGTNCAATTTATTGCAAATTGTAGAATTTGGTTACTAGGAATTTAAATGTTGGTTCAACAAGTGCTTGTCTCCTCTCAGTGGCATTGCTTTTTATAACAACTTTCCCTGCTTGTATAGTGAATTCAAAAATGGATTGCTTATAAATACGTAATGAGAAGCAGGTTGACGTTGGCGCAGTGATACAAAAGGTAAGCTATGCAGAGCAATGCAATGCCTTACGTAGAAAAAACTGGAATAATAACAGTCACAACAAAGTCAGAAAAAATTATTTATGAAGTCAAAATATATAATTTTTATGATTTATGTACATAATGGTAATACATTTATTTTTTTATATATTATTTCAAGATACACATTTATTCTCATATTTACTGCAAATTATTTGACATGAAAAAAAATATATACTTAACAAACGTAATGTCGAATATTTGATCGTAAAATAAATTGTGACCCTTAATGATGCCAAAATCACTTTCAACCATTTTCAAGATCAGTTGATATTAGAATTTAAAATTGNTAAATTGTGACCCTTAATGATGCCAAAATCACTTTCAACCATTTTCAAGATCAGTTGATATTAGAATTTAAAATTGAGACAATACGTCGTGTGGGATTATAAAATTTTTTTATATAACAACAATTGTGAAATTTTCGTATTGCTTATTTGGGTTAGAATATTTTATCTTAATAGTCATGTATCACGTNATATAACAACAATTGTGAAATTTTCGTATTGCTTATTTGGGTTAGAATATTTTATCTTAATAGTCATGTATCACGTAAATTGACGATACAGATGTAAAATAACATACCTAACCATGTCAGCATAATTTTTATCTGGTACATGTAACGGAATATTCCTCTCTATTGGTTTAAGTATTTTGCATTGCAAATATTTCAAACTTCTTAATATTTTACGTGGGATTCCTGTTTACATTGTTCATGCAAACTTGTGGGGTTCAAGTCATAACTGGTGATTACAAATAAAAATATACATAATCAACCATTAAAATTTATATGAACCAATCATATAACTAAATGTCTCTGAAAACATACTGCAACTGAATATTGTTGGGAACTATGATAAAACATCAGCGGTCCGATTGTCTGTCATTTTCAACAATGACAGCATTGCCACAGAGGAATCTTGATATTAATATAGAATACAGGATGAGTATAAATGAATACCCCAACTTTGAAGGTCTATAATATCGAAACAATACACCCTTCAACGTTGATTGAACAATCAAATGAACCGTGGAACCGTGAAGTTTGTTAACTATACATTCATAATTGTCCAATATGACAACCGTGAGCGGCCCGAACGACATCTTCGAGATAATCAAACTCGTTCCACGCTCTTGTCAGCATGTCTGGTGTTACGGTTTGGACGGCGTTCGTAACTCTCNGATAATCAAACTCGTTCCACGCTCTTGTCAGCATGTCTGGTGTTACGGTTTGGACGGCGTTCGTAACTCTCGGTTTAAGGTAGTAAGGGGAAAGAGAGCTAGACTTCGACACGTCAATGTGAAGGGGACGGTCTGATGTTTCCTTTATGTGCCCAGAACGAGGTAGATGATGCCTTCATGTCTAAGCTGGTTTATAGCAATGAAGCGACGTTCCATACAGATGGTAAGATGAATCGGCAAAACGCGGATATGGAGTCAGGAGCCTCCACATGAAACCACCGAACACGAGCGCGCTTCCCCCAAAGTGATTATGTTTTATGCTGTATCCAAAGACACTGTTTTCGGCCCTTTCTTTTTTCACGAGTCCACTGTTACTGAAATTCCTTTATTTGGACATGCTAACAGAGTGGTTGTTTCCTCAGTTAGAAGAGGCGGCGGGGGACTTCATTTTCCAGCAGGATGGTGCGCCACCCCATTGGCAACTAGCAGTTCGCGGATACTTGAACGAGACGTTGCCGCATCGCTGGATTGGTCGAGGAGCAGCTGGTGACCAGGCTCTTCATCACTGGCCCCCAATAAGCCCGGATCTGACCCAGTACGATTTTTTTCTATGTGGGTACATAAAGAATCAAGTGTTTCGTCCACCATTGCCGGCTAACATTGATGACCTCAAAACGAGAATTACGGACGCCATCCAATCCCTTACACCGGACATGCTGACAAGAGTGTGGAACTAGTTTGATTATTGCGTAGATGTCGTTCGGGCCGCTCAAGGTAGTCATGAAGATATTGTAAACAATCTTCACAGTTCAACGGTTAATTGGAATGGTCAACCAAGGTTGTAGGTTGTTTGGTTTTCATATTATAGACCTGAAAAGTTGAGGAATTCATTTATACTCAGCCTGTAATATTAGTTCGACAAAAATATAAAACGCAAAAATTGATCAACATTTGAATATTGCTTTGAAAACAAAAATGTATTGCTTAATAGGGACAATTTAAATGGATTGTATATTTTTCGTAGGGCCATTCTGATAGAATTTAGTCGAGGATGGACGCATGTGGTTTATCGTTCGCCAGGGCGGCCGGGTCACTGACGCGCCACGATCACGCAGTGAAGGGTGGAGGTCAGGATTGCACTCGAAACAGCAGTTGTTTCGCCAGAACAGGACGGCGCCTCGGAAGCAAGAGCCCGCGGGCACGGCGAGGCGGCCGAGTGGCGTAGCGTGCCGCCAAATTGCCGGCTGCGGACGGCGCGCGGCGGAAACCGGAAGCAGGAAGAAGCCTGGGTTGGGCCGGGCCGCGGAGGGATCTGATAGCGGCGAACTGCGGAACCCCGACGCCACCGCGTCACGCCACAGCCAAGTGCGCCGGCGAAACATATTATTCTGTCTCAATACGACCCTATAGTATCATTCGTAGTTTCACCATCCACACTGAGAGAAATGTTTGTTTCAGTCAACAATTTATTTTTTTTGGGGCCGAAAATATATTTAGTGTAAAAAACTCTCGAAAGCAGCATAATGAATGTAGTTCATGTAACAAAATAAACACTTGAATTAAAAAAACCTATGTGTTGGGCCAAAATAAATTACACTCATTCATATATAGTTTAATCAACTGTAGATATTTGTTTGGTCACTCCATTGCCTCCATTTGATAGAACAGCTCGACGGTTTTTTTGAGTCAATTATGATTGTGTTTGTTAACTGAACTTTTTGATGCTGAATAGTTGTATAGACATCGTAATGAAACCAGTTCTTCAGGAANGCGGCGGAAACCGGAAGCAGGAAGAAGCCTGGGTTGGGCCGGGCCGCGGAGGGATCTGATAGCGGCGAACTGCGGAGCCCCGACGCCACCGCGTCACGCCACAGCCAAGTGCGCCGGCAAAACATATTATTCTGTCTCAATACGACCCTATAGTATCATTCGTAGTTTCCCCATCCACACTGAGAGAAATGTTTGTTTTAGTCAACAATTTATTTTTTTTGGGGCCGAAAATATATTTAGTGTAAAAAACTCTCGAAAGCAGCATAATGAATGTAGTTCATGTAACAAAATAAACGCTTGAATTAAAAAAACCTATGTGTTGGGCCAAAATAAATTACACTCATTCATATATAGTTGAATCAACTGTAGATATTTGTTTGGTCACTCCATTGCCTCTATTTGAAAGAACAGCTCGACGGTTTTTTTGAGTCAATTATGATTGTGTTTGTTAACTGAACTTTTTGATGCTGAATAGTTGTATAGACATCGTAATGAAACCAGTTCTTCAGGAATATAAAAAGGAAAGCTGCAAATGCTCTAGGTTAGGATCTCGGTGCAGCTTCGTACATTTTCCATATTAACCGAAGAGGTTCAATGGGTGTAGAGACAAATACGTCTTTAGTTGCAACGAAATCAGAACAAGACAATAATTGGTTTTCAACAACACATTTTATTGCCATTTTACTTAGTGCAGCATAAATTTACCAATGTTTATTCAAAAAAATTTATTTTATCAAGTTGCAAATAGCAAACGAAAGTTTTGATATCTTAAACATTCTTGCAACACTTGTTCGAGCGACAATAATAAATTTTTACACCTATCTAATAAGAACATCTGATCATATCGTACGTATAATAGTGATAACGTTTGTTTGAAAAGTCTTCGCTGGTACAGACATCATACATTTAACAGCTGCTATGTTTGTTTCAACCAAAGCGTAGACAGTAAAATTGACACAAGATGACAGCCAAAAAGCAAAATGTTCCCATTGTGAAGAAAATTATTTTAGCGAAATAATAGGATAAAAATGTTGTGCGTCTTATGACCTCTAATAATTATAAACGGGAGTAAGTAAATTATTAAATGAATATTTTAAAATGAAGATAAGTATTATTTTTCCAGAACAACTAANTTATAAACGGGAGTAAGTAAATTATTAAATGAATATTTTAAAATGAAGATAAGTATTATTTTTCCAGAACAACTAATTAAAAAATATAAACTTTTTCATTGGTAGAAACCAAGCATTTGCGAGACTTTGATGGATAATGTCTCAACGATACACAGGATAACATTGAACTCTAGGTATCGACATAGTGAAATGATTCGCTATGGATAATGAAGTACAAAACATANATACACAGGATAACATTGAACTCTAGGTATCGACATAGTGAAATGATTCGCTATGGATAATGAAGTACAAAACATAACAAGATCTATGAACAAACGTGGTTAGTAAGAGGAAAACATGCTCAAAATTTGATAATAAAATTCATTTATTGCAAAATATCAGACACTAAGAAAACGAACAAACAAAATTCGTGAACAGTGTTAGCCTGATTTTATATATGCCATGTGTGGACATTTAGCGAGTGATAACACCCTTCGTACTTAGATGATTGGAGGGGCTACCATAATATAAACCAACGAAAAATTGTTACCCGTGGGTAGTAATCGATTGTTACCATCAGCCAAATGTTCACAAATGGCGGATATCAATTTAGGCTGCCACTGTTCACAAATTTGTTTTTTTATCTCACATAGTTTCTGACATTTTACAAAATTNCGGATATCAATTTAGGCTGCCACTGTTCACAAATTTGTTTTTTTATCTCACATAGTTTCTGACATTTTACAAAATTTACTCATTTTTATTTCCAATTTTCACGGGTGCGACACTCCCTTCATAATTACACTGAAGAGCCAAAAAAACTGGTACACCTGCCTAATATCGTGTAGGGCCCTCCGAGCACGCAGAAGTGCCGCAAGACGACGTGGCATGGACTCGACTAATGTCTGGAGGTATGCAGGAGGCAATTCACGCCATGAATTCAGCAGGACAGTCCACAAATCCAATCTGCGCCAATTTGAGAAAGGGTTGCACGTCTGTCACGTTTAATGATTCTCGTCAGTTGTCGTTTGTCCCGTTCTTTCCCGATCGAAGATGTGATGTTTTACCGGTTTCCCGATATTCACGGTACACTCGTGAAATGGTCGTACGCGAACATCCAAATGTTCTCGCTGCCTCGGAGATNAGAAAGGGTTGCACGTCTGTCACGTTTAATGATTCTCGTCAGTCGTCGTTTGTCCCGTTCGTTCACGATCTCTTTCTGGCCGCAGCGATGTCGAAGATGTGATGTTTTACCGGTTTCCCGATATTCACGGTACACTCGTGAAATCGTCGTACGCGAACATCCAAATGTTCTCGCTGCCTCGGAGATGCTATGTCCCATCTCTCGTGCGCCGACTATAACACCACGTTCAAACTCACTTAAATCTTGATAACCTGCCATTGTTGCAGCAGTAACCGATCTAGCTGCCGACCGAATCGCGACACTCTGATTGGTTCCATACCCCTGTTATTTGCATACGCACGCCTATACCAGTTTTTTTGGCTCTTCAGTGTACATGTGGTGTTAGTTTTCTTCTTATTTCCGTAATACAGCGTTGTAATAAACTGTAGGGGCAAGCTTCGTGAGATGAATTCATATGTAAAAAAAAGTAACAATGATATAAACTTGCGACTTTAACACTCCGTTCAGACGATAATTGCTGCTTACAGTTTAAGTACAAACATGTATTTGTACTTATACAAATGTGACTAAGTAGAGTATGTCATAGTATCACCAAACATTACAGATATTAAATATGGTTATCATCATCAAATGTATTCAAACGTGCCCAAATATGTTCAAGCACACTCGTATGTAACAAAAAAGACTAAACAACATTAAACATTACCAAACATTGCCAATAAGACCCGAATATGAAAATAACTTATAAATTGAATGAAAGCGACAAGGAGCGATGTACATAGCAGAATGTGACATTATTAGACGAAACTTAATACATTTAATCTAAAATTACCGAACATGAATTAATGTGATTACATATAACGGAAAATGACAAAATATTTCCAAATACATATTGCCAAATTGCTCATCGTTTACGAGCCAATTAAATAGTAACTATTTCCGATTCTGGTATCGGAGGTAATAGATATGTGCGTAGAGCCGCACACGTTATCTAGATTATTATAAATGATGTCCCGGCCTGGTTACCAATAAAATTGCCTGTTTCTGCAATCTAACAAAATTAAATATTTGTGTAGTGAAAAGTCATGTGAATGTGGTTAAATTCCGGATATTGTAGTACGATTTGCCACCATGTGTATCAATTACGGCATTTTCCTGTTATTTCAGCAACATTTCATCGAAAATTAGCACTTAATTTTCCAGGAGAATTATTATTTGTAAACTATTTAAGATGCACTTTATAACATAAATTGAAAAGTTGTATTCCTCTTTCGAAATTAGTTAAAGAAGGAAATTATCTTGAACATATACTAAGATATCAGAATGTATTGTCTATATAAGGAAGCATAAACAAATATGACTATATATAACAATATGTTTAAACAGGGAGATATATAAGAGAATCGACCAAAGAAGTAAAAAAACAATTATATATTTAAAATGAGACCAGATATTACGGCAAATTTTAAACATATAACAACATTATTAATATTATGAAATGTTTTTACATGTCATCACACTATACAAAACATTACTAAATACAACAAAAGTGACCAACAATGGCATAATATGTCTAAACAAAACTAAAGTGAACAAATTTAACATAAAATGACAGAAAATAGCCGAACATGACCGAATGATAATCAGGTGTAATGAAATTTGAGTATGTGCCGAAACAGACATATGTTTATCCGAACATGAAAAACTAGGTGGCATGAGACCAAACATGAGAAAGCATCTGTCTTAGCCCACAGTGGCTAAACAACCAAATAATTACTTGTTGCATAAGATGATAAAACATGATCTAAAGTTAAAAACTGAGACATAAGCCTATAAGGCCATGCTGTCCAGTAGTCGCCAGTAGTAACTAATGAGTTGAAATATAATTATAAATCTCTAAATGTGTTCAAATATGACCAAATATTATCAAATGTATTCAAGTATGGCTGCGCATGAAAACATTACTTGCAATGTAACAAACAGATACAAATTAAAATTAATATGTCCTAAATGGAATTATTTTGACTAAAACCAAACAAAATAAAATCAAATTGGAACAAACACGACATAACATGGCCGAATGTAACCAACTATGGCCATATCCAAAAAAAGTTGACAAAATACAAACAAATGAAATAAAATGTGCAATAGTGGCTGAAAGCACACAAAGAGACAAATACAAATGCAGTGGCCAAATGTGACTGCACATAACCTAACATGACAGAATATGATAGAAAGTTATGGAATATGACTAACTGTAACCAAATTCAGCTGAATGTAATATTATGCTACCAAACGTTGATTAATAAGGCCGAATAAGTACGAAAATGATAAAATATGCCGAACGTTTAACAACCATGAGCTAACATGACTCGGTTTTAACAAATTTTCGCAATATTCTTGAAGTTAGGTCGTACATAATAAAAGTATCACCAAAATTAGATAAAAAAAAAGGATCAAAAGCGGTTTAAAATTACCAAATTTGGCCAAGAATTTCCCAAACGCAATATAACTATAGAACCCCAATGGTTATGAAATCGTATCTAACTTGACTAACATATTATAACTAACTTAGAAACCACGACTTTTTCAACACCAGTCATATTTTACAGTAGTCTTTTTATTTCTTAACCACCTTTTCATAGAAACATTTAGTTTATGCCAAAGTTTCCCCTATCTTTTATGAATCCCCATAAATTTCATTTCCTCATGAATGCCAATAAATAATCATTCTACCATCTTCTGTTCAATTGAACTTATGCGTGCCTTAATTTAACTAAATTGTCAAACATTTTGGCACTTATGTATGCAAAATGGTTTCTTTGAATGGAGTACAAAAATGTTCGAGTGTACATGGTTATTATGCTAGGTATGTTAAATACACAGAGGTGCTATATTTATGCCTCTTACTAACTTAGTATCTTATAACTCGTGAAATGTTAAACTGTTTCTTACCATGCCTGGAACNATATATTTATGCCTCTTACTAACTTAGTATCTTATAACTCGTGAAATGTTAAACTGTTTCTTACCATGCCTGGAACACATTAATTTTTTTAGAATAAACATAAGATTTATAGTGTCCTAATAGAACAAAGTTTTTTGAATTCTTGGCCGTATTTAAAGTTTCCTTCGTAAATTATATCTACGACCCCAAATAAACAATATAATCATACTTTTTTTAGTTTAAAAGTGTGGCAATAGTTCTATATTATTTTTAATTTACGGTTTCTGTCTCCTGCTGTTTTGGTAGGTAGTAATCACAACATGTAAAAAGGCTCATTTATTTATTTTTCTGGAGAACCTTTCTACCGACCGCTGAAAATAACCGTTATAGACAGGCTGTATCTAAATTAGACCGACTACTTTTGGCACCAGGTTAATCACGAAAAAGGGTGAAAATAGATATGTGACTTATGGTCTAAAGTGCATCGTAAAGGATGTATACATATTTCAAGCTTGACCTAAAGCACTAGTTTATTACAAATACAGAATAAGTGACTTAGATTGAAGACTGAGTGTCTGCATAATGCGTAAAGTTAATTGCGACATGCGGATTACTAAACAATATTTGAAGTCCCATGTTTGCTAGAGCGTCATGGAGATTAAGTTTAAATGTCGGTAGTAACCATGATTATATCCATGAAATAATTTGATTAAAGCAACACACATGTTTTGGATTGTTTACAGATTTTTGTTCAGATGCAAATTATCCAGAAACTCACTATAAAAACTTAAATATTTTCTCCAATATTTGTAATAAACTGGTGTTTTAGGTCCTTCTTCAAAGATGTAACCCCCTTACGATTTATTTTAGACTAAACGTCGTATATAAGCTTCCCCTCCTTTTTTCATGATTAACCTACTGCCGAAGTTTTTCGGTCTTATTTAATAATTCCTTTATATCTCACCTATCACACCAGAACTAGCAGTTTTGATTTGAGAACATACAAGCTGTTTTAAAGTTTGTCCCTGATTACAAACTTTATTTATATCCTCTACATGTAAGACAGAGCTGTCAAACTAGTCCCAAAATGTTCGAAAACTAACCATGTTTTATTGTTGCATGTTTCAGTGACGTTATTGTAGTGAANGTCAAACTAGTCCCAAAATGTTCGAAAACTAACCATGTTTTATTGTTGCATGTTTCAGTGACGTTATTGTAGTGAAGAAGTTGGAGTGTCCAGGAAACCGGACATGTTCACAAATCAGGAAAAAACTCTGTGTGTCCTCTCGTACCACGAGACTTTCAATCAATGTATAGAAAGATGCCGCCCGGTGTCAAGAGTATTAAGTCGCGGTATGGAAATTTCAAGAACACACGACCTGTGGCTGACTTACCGATTACTGGCTGACCATCAATCTCAGCTTAAAGGGTGGAAGCAGTGCGACCGTCTTTTGTGCGAAGTTCCAAGAAATCAGTGTGTAGGGCCTCACGTAAAATACATATGACAAAAAATAATTTTCATTATATCTTACATAAACGTTTATTGTTTAGTGCATAAAATGGCACATTTTTCAGGTTTTGTTGCCCAATGACTCCACGCGTCGCTATTAATATTTAGTAGAAATGTTATCACGTATTCGGGAAGATAAAGTATATCTCAAACGTGTTGCTAATACTGATGAGGCGAGCTTTTTTGTCAGTGGTGTATTGAGCCGGCATAGCATGCGTATTTGGGGTTCAGAGCCTCCTGGTTAGGCGCCATAGTGTATCAGATGCAGCCAGAAGGTGAATGTTTGGTGTGTGATTTTGCAAGACCAAATTATTGGACCATTCTTGTTTCGCTGAGGGCACCATCACATCTCCAGCTATCTTGATATGTTTCAATTGTTTCCTTTTCCTCAGTTGCTTGAGTATCACCCATATGTAATTTTTCAACAAAANGCTATCTTGATATGTTTCAATTGTTTCCTTTTCCTCAGTTGCTTGAGTATCACCCATATGTAATTTTTCAACAAAATGGTGCACCGTCTCATTAGGGTTTGGAGGTTCGTGCCTATCTTGATAAGACTTTTCCTGGAAGATGAATTAGTCGTGATGGACCGATAGCTTGGCCTGTACGTTTTCCTGACATAACATAATTATATTTATTGTATGGGTTTATGTCAAGGACAATGTATACAGAAATCCTGTATCAGAATATGAAACTCTGCAACAATGATATCCACAGTCGATGCATCGATCCCTCCTGTGATATTGGCTATTATATGGACAGAAATTGAATGTCGATAAGATGTGTGAAGTGCTACCAAAGGTACTCATGAGGACACTTAATGACGTGTCGTCCTGTTGCAACAAAAAACTTGGTTGGTTTTCGAATATTTTGGCACCGGTTTCACATCTATATCGTACATGTAGCGGATATAAATAAAGTTTATATTAAGGGAAAAACTTTGTGGGTGCTCTGTGTTATGAGATTTATTATAAACCTATATTAAGTTTTACTTGTTAGTCAGGGTAAAATGTTGTACGTTAATTTTGTCCTACTTTCACATATCCTATCAACTAGAAAATTTTCACACAAACGTACTTCCGATTGCAATACAATATTTCCACAGTTTTCTTCCTCTCTCCCTCTTTGTCTAAGAGCACATGTACAGACACACGTCCTGTAAAAACTTAGCAACATAAGTCAGATGTGAAACTGTGAAGAAAAGGCCGATTTTTCCTCATCTGCTGGGATCTTGGAGACACTTGTCCGCGGCACGAGCTGCTGCCGCTTGCAGTTTTCCATTCGGTCGGAGTCAGGAGCACTTAAGAAAGCCGTGTTTGCTGACAACTTGCTATGCGATACTGGAGTGCGAGTAAGAAAGGAAATGCTCTATGTCCACTTTTTTGTCTTAGTGTAAAACATAAATTTTAAAAATAAATTTTAAACAAAGCAAGTATTAAAATATACGTAAGAAGTACAAATATATTTTATAGAACTCTGAACGACTGCCTTACAAGTTTCACCATATTACTAAAAATAAATGCGTAGGGCGTTAAAATTGGTTACTAAAGAAACGCAAAAGCTATTTGCTGAACACCATAGTTTTGTGTTGACTGTTAATCTGGTTAGGTGTCAGAACAGACTTTGAAATGAGGACTTAGAATTCTCGCAATCAACTGAAGAAAAAATTAGATGATTTTCCTCTTTACCGTATTCTAAGCTACGCAATACAGCCTCCAAGNTCTTTACCGTATTCTAAGCTACGCAATACAGCCTCCAAAAAATTTAAAAAATATTTGATCCTATTACAGTAGAATTATTCCTATAGTCAGAGAAGAAAATAATGAATTCAGTATGGCCCTGATAAAAACAATTTTCAATCATAATAACAAATGCTGTATGCAGCGGTTATTATGAAAACTAAATTTATTAAAGAAAAATATATATTTGTTGTTTAACATATCGTACCGCGAATAGAATCCGGTTTCCTTTACTTGGCACTTTCAGTACTTAAAATGTTCTTTACATATATTGTCTGTAGATGGCAGCTATCTTTAAGAATGTAATTTTAAGAAATAAATTTATCACGTTCCTTTTAAAATTTACATAATGGTTTCCTACCCTAAATAACTTATTTTACAAAATTCGATGGAACGGTAGTATTTACGAATAAAATCAAAATCAGTGCCCTAAACTTTTATGAAAAGTAATATAACTGAACAATTTTAAATTAGTTATTAGGCATTTATCAATAACATTTTTTATGTATTAAGTACATTTTCATTAATTTTTAGTTTAAAAAATTTTATACACCTTTCTTTTAAATTCTGTGTCCATTAATGACATTGTGAGTTATTGTCGTATATACAAATTGTTGCACTGATTTTTACCAAATATTTTATAAATACAAACATTAGGCACTGCATTTAGGTTATAAAGTTCTAAGCTATTATTTTAGAATTCTTGTTAAAAGTTTCTAAGTAAAATGAACAAATTTCTTACTTAAAATTAAGTACACAAATAATGTTGTGGAGAACATCGAAAACAATGTTACAAATGACGAAATGATGGTTTACAAATGTGTGTGGGTATAAGTTTAAAAATGTAATCCATTAGCCTGGGACCATTCACTTCATACACGTTTAACATTTTTCATTGTTTTTAGATTTCAGTTGTTTTTATATCTGCAGTTTTAATTTTTTTTTAAGTTTTAAGTAATTTGAAAATAATAGTTTGTACAGTATGGTATCTTTCGAACGCGCGTGAATCCGTCCTCTCATAAAGAGAGGTTGGCGCCAAATTCTGCTCAGGCTAATTCCTATATTTACTTACGAAGCGAGAATTTCAGTTTGTAAATGGTTTTGTAGACGATATGAAGAACTCTATATCACAAAAAGGACTGTAATATCGAAGTCAGTGCGCTAAACCAGGTTCGTTAAGAGATGGAGGTCTAAATTAAATAAAAGAGTTAATTATAATTTCTCAATTTATTTAAATAAGTACAAAGAAAATACTTTCGTCGCAATATCTCACAATAAATTTGTATATCTTGCTATGTAAAATTAATACATTCAATATGTACAATTTACAATTACCTCAAACCGATTAATGTATTTAAATAACTAAAATCAGTCCTACTAGAGAGTGTTTCGAAACCTAATGAATTACTTTATAGATTAACCGTCAATATACAATAGTTCCAATATTTACAATAAAATTCATATCACGTGTTAATTTTAGTCCCACCTCAGTTTAATCCAGGTCCCACCAGTCCGCAGTGTTCTAAAGTTCTCCGAGCGCCCTCATGCAGATTAGCTTTCACTCGTCGAGTTTCACGCCCTCTCGTCCATTCACACCACATAAACCTCGTCCGCCGTCCTCTCGCAATTATTTGTCGTTGTCCGTCCTCTTCACCGATATCTCTCGCTGCACCAGACGTGGCACTAGAACCTAACTCAGCCAAATGGCTTCTACCAAAAGACTGACGACCTTACAGTTGCAGCCATATTTACATTGTCGTCGGTGATCGCCCAGAAATTTCTCTAAATGCCGCGTTGAGCCGAGGGTCCTAGTTCCCGGGATATTCTTGCGAATTCTCTCAAGTAGTCGGCTTCTCCAGCTGGG
>NQII01000293.1:0-50574 GCA_002778355.1 Clitarchus hookeri | reverse complement strand
GAGGTGGGTCACCCTCACAGAACCTAGTCCGCACATAGTGCCCGCGTCTCGTTCGTCAGTCGGTGCGTAACAATATTCTTAGTATCAGCAAACCTATTTGCACTGTAACTTTGGTTTCAAAAATTAACGAAAAATATTTGATAAATGTATAGAAACCTATTTGTAGTCAGTAACACAACTTCCGTGAACATGAGAAATGTTTCCATTAATTAAGTGAATAAATTTATTTGTTGTTTTATATATATTTTTTAAATTTTACAATTAAACAATTTTTTATTTCTGTTACTGAGTCTTATTAAGTATACACTATTTATTTNTATATTTTTTAAATTTTACAATTAAACAATTTTTTATTTCTGTTACTGAGTCTTATTAAGTATACACTATTTATTTCAACAATAATATTTCTATCCTGAACAGGTATGGATTTACACAGACAAGATTATTCGTGAGGCAAGATTCCTAGGTAATTACCGACTATGTTAGAAAAGGAGATGCTATGATAATTGGTAAATTTCACTTATGTAACGCATATNTATATTTTTTAAATTTTACAATTAAACAATTTTTTATTTCTGTTACTGAGTCTTATTAAGTATACACTATTTATTTAAACAATAATATTTCTATCCTGAACAGGTATGGATTTACACAGACAAGATTATTCGTGAGGCAAGAATCCTAGGTAATTACCGACTATGTTAGAAAAGGAGATGCTATGATAATTGGTAAATTTCACTTATGTAACGCATATNATCCTAGGTAATTACCGACTATGTTAGAAAAGGAGATGCTATGATAATTGGTAAATTTCACTTATGTAACGCATATAGATTCCTAACTCTCGTTTTACTGCAGGGTTTGAATAAGTGTTTTCTGCAATAAGCAGGTTATGATAGATTTAATTGTTTCACACATCAAGGTAGGTTTCAGTAATGTCCTTGTTGCCGCGATAACGAACATTTTCAAAATACAATGGTGGAGATCACTTCGTGTTGCCTCGGCAATATTTTTAACCGACAGAGAGAAATTATATCTTTTCGTATACCAAAACCAGTTCTGTGTTTTCTTCTTATGAATATTGGGTTCATATTTTAGGGTAATATTCCCCTAAAATTACGCCATTTTAAGGAAATGTGTGACTGTGCGGAGCTGTATCGATATCCAGTCACATAAAACCCACGCATGCAAGTACCAGTCCTCGTGTGAGGGATCAGAAGGGTACTCTAAAATTGCTGAATATGTCTTTCATCGTTTCTTAGTGCAGTAAAGCTTAAAACATAATTTTGTGTTTCATTTCAGGGTCAGCAATGGAAAAAATATATAAATNGTTTCTTAGTGCAGTAAAGCTTAAAACATAATTTTGTGTTTCATTTCAGGGTCAGCAATGGAAAAAATATATAAATGAATGCCAGATAGAGAATTTACTTGATTTTGACATCAAACGCCGCCAAGAAAGAAACATCAAATTATACGTTAGAGTAGCACCTGATGCATGCAGAAATTATGTTAAGAGATAAAGTAGCTTTCAAATAAGGAGCTATATTTTTACTGCGGGAAAGCAGTTTGGCCTGCCGTATTCTTACATACTTTACTATTAAATCGTCGTATTTTATGATTTAAGGGGCATGGGAAAACCATGGAAATGTTATGGTGCCAAAGAATTAACTTAATTCCTATGTTCTGTATGTAATTAGAAAGGAACTCCTTGTGTTTAGAGAAATTTCAGCTACTTTGATACTGACATATTGACTATTACAGTTTCTGAAGCTCAGTTGTCAGATAAACTAGATCCACTCTGTACTTTTAAATTAGAGTTTACACAATATATAAACGGTTTTCAGTTTTAGGACACCACCTAAAATAACCCGTATTCTATTCTCTGGGTCCCACAATCTAGACTTTAACCATTGGTGCAATAACTGACATAAAATTCAATTTATTAGCTTGACAGTAGCACTGCAGGATTAAATTCTCAGTCAGAGACCTTAAATTATATTAATTTTTAGCTGACCCGACAGACGTTGTCCTGTCCGGTGGAAAATTTTCATTTTATTTTACATTCTATCTCAAAATGTGTGATGTGCCTGGAATGATATCGACTTGAAACCATGCTGTTTTTTTCATAAATTTAAGTTACAATTTAATTAAATCAGAATTTCAAGTAAACAGTTAAAACAAATAAATTCTTTAATTTGAGTGGTTTGCTGTGAATCACACTATTTCTTTCATTGCAATGCTTTATAATACACGACATTTTTTGTTTTGTTGTCTGGTGTTTAAAAGAACAAAGGTGATCGTTTTCCGACACGGGAACAGGCGACATACAATTGACCACGAGAGAAGCACGGATTTTCAAGGTTAATGCCGGAAACATTTAATGACTGCCCTTTTGATTTGTTTATAATCATTGCGAATGCTAGCCGCACGGGAAAATGCAACCGTTTAAAGTCAAATGGCATGTCGGTCGGAATCATTGGGATTCGTGGTATTAAAACGTCTTCTTATTTATACTTTCCTCTAAGAATTGTTGTTTCTATGACGTTATTCATCAGTTTTTTCGCCGCAAGCCAGGTGCCACTACAAAGACGTGGTTAGTAGATATTTCTCATTATTATAATTACCAATCCAAATTTTAATAGGATATTGTGAGGCGGCAATCCGGGCAATTACAGCGAGTTTAAAAATTCGGTTTGATAGTTGACATCATTTTGGCTAGTAACGGAATCTACCGATTTGTACGTCATCAATTCTCCAGCAATTTCACTTTGAAACCTTCAAATTAAAATTCGTTGGCATCAATGTTTTTCGCAGCCAACATAGCACGTTCGCTCAACCAATCATAATTTTTGTAATTTTGAGAAATGTTTGGGAAAACCTTTGTGATGAGTTCGGTCTTTGAGTCGATGAACTGACAAAAATTTGCGATGAATGTCATGTAGCCAGTCGAAATTTCAACTGAGATTTTGCCATTGCCGATGTCCAGTAATTGTTTTGAAATTACTTCTCCAGATTGGTCGTTCTGCAACTTGACACACATGTTCATACTTAATTTGTGTGTCTTGATGTGTTTCCACAAAACTGATGACTTCAAACATGCATAAAGTTCATCGGCTGGCTTTGACCGTGGAATCACCTGGCAATGTTTGGCGAAAATCACCTGCCAACAGAATCATCGAACCACCAAACCTGTTTTGATTGTTTCGTAGATCTTGCATCGTTCGGTCTTATGCCTCCAAACATTTTTTACGCGCCATCGTACATTCATCCAAAACTATCAATTTGCATTGCTGCAAAACTTCGGCCATCGCACAGTNCATTTTATTTTACATTCTATCTCAAAATGTGTGATGTGCCTGGAATGATATCGACTTGAAACCATGCTGTTTTTTTTTCATAAATTTAAGTTACAATTTAATTAAATCAGAATTTCAAGTAAACAGTTAAAACAAAGAAATGCTTTAATTTGAGTGGTTTGCTGTGAATCACTATTTCTTTCATTGCAATGCTTTATAATACACGACATTTTTTGTTTTGTTGTCTGGTGTTTAAAAGAACAAAGGTGATCGTTTTCCGACACGGGAACAGGCGACGTACAATTGACCACGAGAGAAGCACGGATTTTCAAGGTTAATGCCGCAAACATTTAATGACTGCCCTTGTGATTTGTTTATAATCATTGCGAATGCTAGCCGCACGGGAAAATGCAACCGTTTAAAGTCAAATGGCATGTCGGTCGGAATCATTGGGATTCGTGGTATTAAAATGTCTTCTTATTTATACTTTCCTCTAAGAATTGTTGTTTCTATGACGTTATTCATCAGTTTTTTCGCCGCAAGCCAGGTGCCACTACAATGACGTGGTTAGTAGATATTTCTCAACATTATAATTACCAATCCAAATTTTAATAGGAGATTGTGAGGCGGCAATCCGGGTAATTACAGCGAGTTTAAAAATTCCGTTTGATAGTTGACATCATTTTGGCTAGTAACGGAATCTACCGATTTGTACGTCATCAATTCTCCAGCAATTTCACTTTGAAACCTTCAAATTAAAATTCGTTGGCATCAATGTTTTTCGCAGCCAATATAGCGCGTTCGCTCAACCAATCATAATTTTTGTAATTTTGAGAAATGTTTGGGAAAACCTTTGTGATGAGTTCGGTCTTTGAGTCGATGAACTGACAAAAATTTGCGATGAATGTCATGTAGCCAGTCAAAATTTCAACTGAGATTTTGCCATTGCCGATGTCCAGTAATTGTTTTGAAATTACTTCTCCAGATTGGTCGTTCTGCAACTTGACACACATGTTCATACTTAATTTGTGTGTCTTGATGTGTTTCCACAAAACTGATTACTTCAAACATGCATAAAGTTCATCGGCTGGCTTTGACCGTGGAATCACCTGGCAATGTTTGGCGAAAATCACCTGCCAACAGAATCATCGAACCACCAAACCTGTTTTGATTGTTTCGTAGATCTTGCATCGTTCGGTCTAATGCCTCCAAAGATTTTTTACGCGCCATCGTACATTCATCCAAAACTATCAATTTGCATTGCTGCAAAGCTTCGGCCATCGCACAGTTTTTCGAAAAGTTGCACGTTGGAGTTCAATTGATTTGCATATTCAACGGCAACTTGAGTGCTGAATGAGCAGTTCGACCACCTTCCAATAACATAGCTGCGATTCCAGATGAAGCAAGTGCAAGTGCAATTCCATTTTGCTAGCGAATCTTTGCCAAAACCAATGTGATCAAAGAAGTTTTTCCAGTTCCACCGGGTGCGTCCAAGAAGAAAATTCCTCCTGTTCCATCGTTCACAAATTTCATGAGGATGTCGTACGCATGCTTTTGTTGCCGATTCAACAGCGGAACGTTCATTCAAACGGATTCTTTCAATGCATCGCAATAATGTTGTTTTTCTCGTTTTAACTCTTAATCAAATACGTCGTGCATCGGACCATTGGGCGCTGTCATACCTAGTTGAGGTAAAACCTTGTTCCATATCATCAAGCACATGTCTTCAATTAATTTCTATGCCTCGTGAATTTCGTCGCTCAGTTGCAAATCTGGATTTGATGTTCTAGTACACATTTGATGCAAAATGTCATCAGACATGTCATCTTTTTAATAAGTCCACAAATCAATTGGATTCGATGGGAAGCATTTTGAGATAATTATCGAAAACAAAGTCCGTATTTGATGAGCATTTGACAAAATCACAGCATCTCTGAGTGTGTAATCCCAATGAGTGTCATTCTCTAGCAAACGAAAATGTTGACAGGCTTCTCTATATGTGCCAAACAATTCACCATTAACCGTTCGTAGATGTTGGAATGATGCTGGGCAACAAATGTTGACTAATAGCAAACGCAAATAANCAATTCACCATTAACCGTTCGTAGATGTTGGAATGATGCTGGGCAACAAATGTTGACTAATAGCAAACGCAAATAAAAACACTCGTCGTTACTTGGATGGACTGTGTAAATGCGACCTTATGCATCGGTGGAAAATACAAGTGGGTAACCTGGAACTGGATTTCCTTGTTTCCGTCGTTTAAATTTATTTCACGATTGATTCCAAGTATAATATCTTGGAATTTCAGGGTATAGTAGCATTCGGGTCAAGTCATAATTCTGGCGCATTTCGAAAAAAAACTGGTCAATGTTGTAGATGGCGGTCGATCAGATCGTTGTTATGCGTTTTCCGCAGTGAAATATACTCGTTGGCCATTTTCCAGGTGTACGGCAAAGTGAACAACAGTGGGATGTCTTTTATGAATGGCGAATGAAAAAAATGCGCCAAATCGCTTCGTTACTGCTAATATATCGGCCCATTTGATATCGAGTGACTTCATCGTTCAAANTAATATATCGGCCCATTTGATATCGAGTGACTTCATCGTTCAAATTCTCCGCACCAACTCCAATCAAAGCCATGTCACTTCCTTTGGTCACATACTTGCAGATGTATTTGATGGATTTCTTGGAATGGCAAGATTCGACGTTGATGTGCGCTTTGAATGTTTTAGAGGGTAATGGTGAATACGGAACAATCCAACGATTATCAATTTCAATGACTTCAACGATTATCAACTTCAATGTCTTGTTGATTCACTTTGACAATTGTTGATCTTCCATTGTCCGCAGTCGATCGGCGACGATACAGTGGATAACCATAACTGCCCGTAATTGTTTTTGAGTCTACCGCCCGTGAATATCTCTTCGAACATTTTCCGTCAACCATACACGGAGAATTGTTATTTAATGTTACACAGGCGCCNCCGCCCGTGAATATCTCTTCGAACATTTTCCGTCAACCATACACGGAGAATTGTTATTTAATGTTACACAGGCGCCATGAATCATGTTCTTAGTAACAACTTCATGCAAGCCTGGATCTTCTTCTTTATCGGAAATTTTCGCTGATATCACAATATCAATTTCATTCGGTCTTATCTTCTCAATCAACCAAATAAGAATATGTGCGTGTGGCAATCCGTGTTTCTGCCACTCCACTGAATACATCCAGCAGCACGTTTCGCCAAACACTTGATGCTTGACAATTAAATCCATCAGTGATTTCAATTTCTGTTTGAAGACTCTTGAGGTGATGTCATGGCGATCGATGGGTAATTGGCGTGGGAATAGCTCTCGTCAAATTTCTATCCACTGTTGATTGCGCGTGAACGTGATGAACAANCGATGGGTAATTGGCGTGGGAATAGCTCTCGTCAAATTTCTATCCACTGTTGATTGCGCGTGAACGTGATGAACAATTCTGGTGTTCCGTAATGAAGAACATACGGCATGCCATCTTGAGCGTATACATGCATATGCCGCGGACTTCCGACGTGCGTTGCTGGGAGAATCGTCATTCTGCCGNCGATGGGTAATTGGCGTGGGAATAGCTCTCGTCAAATTTCTATCCACTGTTGATTGCGCGTGAACGTGATGAACAAATCTGGTGTTCCGTAATGAAGAACATACGGANTGGGAATAGCTCTCGTCAAATTTCTATCCACTGTTGATTGCGCGTGAACGTGATGAACAAATCTGGTGTTCCGTAATGAAGAACATACGGCATGCCATCTTGAGCGTATACATGCATATGCCGCGGACTTCCGACGTGCGTTGCTGGGAGAATCGTCATTCTGCCGACATTCTGTGCGTTTCCGTCAGCATTGATGGCATCTCGAAGGTGAATATACTCTTCGGAACGGATTTTTTTCTGGTTCAATCTGATAAATGTCAATCGCTCAGTTTCAACTCTGACGTACATATCGACAGCATATTGGTGAAATAGACGTCGACATTTCAAGATGTGATTGTCCTCATTTTCACGAACCATTAGTCGATATGAATAATAATCCATTGAACTTACTTTTTTGTTCGTTTCAGCTCCTGTAAGCGGATTTATCATCTTGATCGAGAAATGATAACCGTCTTCACCTTGCCAAAATATGATCNTTGTTCGTTTCAGCTCCTGTAAGCGGATTTATCATCTTGATCGAGAAATGATAACCGTCTTCACCTTGCCAAAATATCAGTGGGATATTTCAACGTATCATATGATTAGTGCGTTTCGTACACACGTTCCAGCTGATTGTTCCGCCTATGTAGAACGATATCACGGGATTCCAAATTTTCACCAACTACAACAATGGTGACATCATCAATTGTTGGCGCATTGAAACGTCTTGCGTGTTCTCCCGCAGGCGTCTTATCGGTCTTGATTATAATTTGTTAATCATCATATGGCATGCGGCCCATTGCGGTTTTGAACCATGCAATCAATTCAATGTGTTGATGTAAGAAAGTTTGAAGTTGTTCCACAATTGGTCTTTTCACCGAACTGTTGTGTGCACAACACTGATCTACTTCCTGTGGTATATTGCCCATGAAGTAAATCTGTAGAAATTTATAGTCTGCTTCCGGCGGTGGCATTAGCGAACCTGCTCGATGATGTATTTGACCTTGAATCTGTAAAAGAAGGAAATATGTTATTATTATAATGTAACAATAATTACTTTTTTTTTTTTATAATCATGTTTTATAAAATCGGTTTGAAAGATGATTGTGATACAATTGCCTTAAAAGTGGGCATGAAATTGTACCGGATCACATTTGTTGAGCAAAATTAATTAATTTGGAAGCAACTATTGTAGTTCTGTATTTGTGTCAAGAAAAGTGTAGAATTTGTTCCTGTTCCAGGAACCAATGAGCGCAATGGCTCTGGTGGTGGGACCAACAGCGTCAATTTTATTTTGCCATTTGCACAACACAATCCAGGGGCTTCATTTATGTATTTCAATGCCTTACAATGTCGGCACACAACACGCATCGATCCAACGGCAACGGATTAGTCTGCACTGTTGGGACCCTAGACTCCTACTTTGAAGACGAGTGAGGCTGGTGTGACCACAATCGTACGTGGAGTTTGATGAGCAGTTCAAACTTATTCCAATAAATGTAATTTTTTTTTAAATAGGTAGATGAGAATGTTCAGACATCACCTTTTTGTCATAGCTTCTTTTGAAAGCAATAAAAGTTTAAAAAAAAAGTTCATCCGTTACTTTTGTTGAAAAAACGATTTCCTGCAAAAACAACACATGAAATTTGTTTAAAATGTTATATTTTGATTTCCGATGAAATGTTTTCGGCAAAAACTTGTCAAGTGATGTAAATATATTTTATTTACAACGTACGTTTTCCCCATATTTTTAATGCACAAATTGTGTGAGCTACACAATGTTTTGTTGTATGCTCAAAATGTGAAAAATGTAACATGTGTTGTTTCTGAAATAACTGATTCAAATATTTTCGATGTCACTATATTACAACATGGGAAACTAGAAATAATTGCGAAGAGATATTAGACCCCACAATTAGTACTATCAGCACAAGAAGTTAGGAAAAAACTTTGTAATTGTTTTCCGAAAAAAAAAAAAAACTAAATTTATCACAGTGTATAATTNAGACCCCACAATTAGTACTATCAGGACAAGAAGTTAGGAAAAAACTTTGTAATTGTTTTCCGAAAAAAAAAAAAAACTAAATTTATCACAGTGTATAATTAATCTATCATTGCACAACAAAGTAGTATGTCCATAAAAAATTATTTCATTCAGTTGAGTTGCCATAGAATTCTTTGTGATATAAATTTTTTTATCGTGTGTTAGTTCCAGNGATGTATTTGACCTTGAATCTGTAAAAGAAGGAAATATGTTATTATTATAATGTAACAATAATTACTTTTTTTTTTAAATAATCATGTTTTATAAAATCTGTTTGAAAGATGATTGTGATACAATTGCCTTAAAAGTGGGCATGAAATTGTACCGGATCACATTTGTTGAGCAAAATTAATTAATTTGGAAGCAACTATTGTAGAATTTGTTCCTGTTCCAGGAACCAATGAGCGCAATGGCTCTGGTGGTGGGACCAACAGCGTCAATTTTATTTTGCCATTTGCACAACACAATCCAGGGGCTTCATTTATGTATTTCAATGCCTTACAATGTGGGCACACAACACGCATCGATCCAACGGCAACGGATTAGTCTGCACTGTAGTAAGTTACCACATTGTAACGGAATGCTGTTCGATGTGTACTCAACTCACCATTTGTTTGTATTCTTACACGATTATTCAAATTCATTCTCACGCAATTGGTTTCTACTGACCGATGATGTCTCATTCGGTGCATATCGGCTTCATTTGCACTTTCTCTCGCATTTTTCTTTCATCTTGTGTACGTGTTGAACGTTTTTGTGACAATCGATTCCGTTCAATTTCATTTCGTTCTTCGCGTTGCTCTGTAGTTCAATTAGATCTAAAATTAATTTGGTTTGTAGCATTGCGAGTTCTGTGACTTAAATTGCTCCGTCTTATTGGCGGCATTGCAGTGTAATTAAATTTTATTAATTTGATTCAATTAAATAAAAATAACAATTCAACTAAAAAAGAGTGAATAGATTGCGATAAACTAAAAACATAACCACAATTCAACTGACAGTAAACCGCTGAAGATCGCGAAAAAAAAAAGTAAAAAGAAGCAAAGAAATTTAAATCAACCATATAATGTCGCATAACGTGAAAGATGAACGACAACCGATCAAAGTTTAGGAAATTTAAATTTATAATTTCGAATGAAAATTAAATATCAAAATTAGAATTAGTTTTGCGAAATATTCCCTATTCTTTTTTTTTTTCTGTTAACTTTTCCATGATCATAAAAAAAAACTAAAAAAAAATTACGCGTATCCATCGCGACGTTCGGAATATTTCCTATTCGCCTCTTTTTTTCCGATAACTTTTCCATGACAATAAACAAAACAACAACAAAAATTACGCATATCCATAGTGACGTTCGGTTTTTCCCGAATTCGAAAATATTCCGGAAAACTTTTCCAATTTTTCTTTCTATAAAAACCTCATTTGGACTATTGCGAACATTTTAAAACGAAAAATGGCCAAAACGGTCCAGCCGTTCTCAAGTGATGCGCTTACCAACGAAGAGCATTTCATTTTTATTTATATATAGATATAAATTATACGTCAGAATAAATCAATTCTATCGCCTTGTATGTAGATATGCGTTAATGAAAAGCGAAAGTAATTTCTTCTAAAAATGTACAATTTTTTTCAAAATGCTATGAAGGAAAATTGCGGGGATTATGTGTTACCTGTTCCCATTCTCCTTGTTGTATAAGTTAAACATTTCAGTCGCTGAACACTTATCGCTCTTCGTTCCCATCCTCATTTTCCCGTTATCAATTTTCAACACTTTTCTGCTTATTTTTATGCTTTGGATTTAAATTTTTTAACGAATGCCTTAAAACCGGTGGTGCATCTTACCCTAATAATTTCTACAATTTCTTGTCCACCTGTAGTTGTAAGTTTTAATTTTTTTGTAGAAAAAAGGTAGTTTAAATAAAGTCCCCCAATATGTACACACGTATTTCATTCTACCATACAAATTGCAGCACCTCAACTCCAACTAAATTACATTACTGCTATTCCTAAACTGTTAACACCCTTTTACACCACTCTCTGTTGTTGTCTTCACTTATACGCCGAAAATTAATATTCATTATTATTTTTCTCCTCCTTGCCGTGCCTCATACAGCACACACCTTTTAAAAATAAAACTTAGTAATATCCGAATCGTTTCACGTAAAACCATCATATTTTGCATTTACTCTACCTCCTTCATTGGCAAATACCCTTTCAATTCAAGATGTACTACTTACAACTTCACACACTACCTTTGCCAAAACTCATTTTAATTCAGTAATAACTTAAGTTCCAGTTTTCCCATTTTACATTTTACACTTTGCATGTACCCCACTCTTCATAACTGCTTTAAATGTCATAAGAATGTATGACCCTCCCAAAAACCTTTTGTGTACCAATTTACTATCCACTAACTTTTAAATCAACTCTCTTCCTAATTGTATATTGACATGATGACTTTAAATTCTACCTCATCTTCACACATATTCAAGCCCTTTTCTCATTCCCGAAATGTCAAAGCTAAAGTCTTCATACTTGGCATATACCCAACTATACCTGACCAATTCCTTTTCCAATAATTTCCCCTCACATACTACTATGTCTCTCTATTCAATACGCAAATTGTTTAACCAAAAGTCTTGCTATGTAAAACAACTTACTTGCCAGTTTAATATTTTGTAAGAGCTCTATAACTTGGTCCTCTTTCCGTACTGCATTTAGGTGCCTCTTTGCATCAAGTTTATGGTCCTACCTCTAACAAGTGCCATTATTTGGAAAGCAAACATATACCGAGACAACTTTTAAGACCACTTTGGGACATCGGCGGTGTAGTGGTCAGACTACTCGCCTTCCACCAAGGTGAGTCGGGTTTGATTTCCGGCGGGGACGCTCCCGGATTTTTGCACGTGGTATTCGTGCTGGACGATGTCGCTTGTCGGCGGGTTATCTCGGGGACCTTCCGTATGCCTCACCCTTGAATTCCGGTGCTGCGCCATACTCACTTCGCTTCATCCTCATTCGCTCTCAATAACTCGTCGCTAGGAGCCGCACAAACCTCTCCACTAAGACCACTTTTTTCTACACTATTATAAACAAGTAATTTGTTTTAGGTTCTCAAAAGACGCAGCAATATATGTTTTGAAAATTTTATTGTGCAGAAGTAACCTTCCACCATATTTGACGACAATTGTAAGAGCAGTTGCTGATATAGGAATATACATCAATTTTTGGTGGAACTACATTTAAAAACGCAGGGTGACTTAAACAAATAACATAGCTACATTTTTTATTTTTGGCTTTAAAATGTTTTCATGGTTACAGAGATGTGCTGTAAAGCACTTAAAGGGCAAGGTCACCTTTTTATAAAACAATTATCTTCTCTATTAATATTTTGCATGGCCGTCCGTATTGATAATTGCATGTCAGGTATGGCGGAAATCTGAAGACATTATTATGATATATTTAAGTTAAATAAATCAGTTATTTCAGAAACAACACATCTAAAAATTTCGGCAATTTTGAGCTAGAAGTGGATTTGTATATAGTTTACCAAGATACATCGTATGCTGCATAAAAACGACATGTAACATCAACTCTACCCGGTGAAATATAGTAATGAAGTTTGCGTTTAGAGCAGAAACAACACATGTGAATCACTTGTTTTGTTTCTGCAGTGTACGGAAATAATAATAATTTTATTCTACCGGCACGCCAGCTGGCAACATTGTTTTTGTAGTAGGTTACAGCTTATATTCTTACTATCAATTTGTTAGTTCTCGCTCAGCATTTCACAGTGCTGTGTTTGGAGGTTAATATTTGTGTTTTTGTCCGAAAGTTGGGTTCCTAAATCATGTCAAGTAGTGATTCTGACGAGTGCGTACCAGTGAAAAAAAAAGAAAAGGAGTGATCAACAAAAATACTTATCGCAGGAATGTAATCCGGAACTCAAGAGTGAAGGGGATTGCCTATCAGGCCTATTCGGGTTAGGAAGATCCGTCTTAGGTCCAAAAGACAACTACCTTTGTAGTTGTGCCGATCGGTGTTACTGCAATATCTCAGAGGAAGCCCGAAACGAGTTGTGGAACTATTTCCACAGTTTCGATAGTAACAATTCTCAAAATGTGTTTTTTGCAAAGTGTTATTGAGAAAAGGGCGCCAAAACGGAGACGCAAAAAAAGGATACATTTACAACAACAAGAAAGTGATAGCGATGATATGAATGAAGGTGAAGGGGCACCTTCCAAGAGCACTGATACTAGTTTTACAAACAAACCCAAGGAAAAAATATATATTTTTTCCTATAACATCAAGGTTGACGGAAAACTGCGACCAGGTTAGAAAAACATGTTCATGACATTGTATGGTGTGGCTCCAGAACGCGTACGTCGTCTCTGCAAATTGTTATTAGAAAACAAAACTCCAAAAGATTTGAAATGTTTGAACTGATGCGGGATCGCAATCTGTAGTGACATCTGCTCAAAGATTCACAACCAGATTTCCAAGTATGAGGTCAAAGAAACTCATTACGGTCGGAAACCAAAAAATTACTTGGATGCCAGGCTCCACATTAAAATAATGAACAATATGTTTTTACAAGAGCACCCTGAATGCGTGAGTGTCGTGAAATACAGCTTTTATCTTATGTACTTTCAAGAAAATTTTGACTTTTCCTTCGGTAGACCACAAGTGGATGTCTGCTCAAAATGTGAGAGTTGCTCGGCCAAAATTAAGGATTCTACTTTCTGTGACAACGCAAATAGGAATGTTGCAGCAGAACAGATGATACACAAACGTCCTGCCAAAAAGTTTTACACCACCTTAAAGGAGGCACGTGAAAACAAGGACGACCACAGAGTAGCGATAGCGTTCGACTTCATGCAAAATCAACCACTGCCTCTGATCCCTGTGCAGGAAGTGTTCTACTTACGCCAGTTATGGGTCAACGTATTTTGCATTCACGACCTTAAAACTGATAATACAAACCTGTACTTGCACCATAAGGGTATCGCAAAGAAATCCCCTGACGAAGTGTGAAGTTTTTTATGGTACTTCATTAAAACATTACCTCTTACGGTACCTAAACTTATGTTGTTTAGTGACGGGGCTGCAGGTCAAAATAAGAACCACACAGTAGTTCGGTTTTTACTTAGTTTGTGTGACAACGGTAGATTTTTTGAAAGAATTCGACATTTTTTTCCTGTTCGCGGACATTTTTTTCTCCCTTGCGACCGCGATTTTGGAACTCTGAAACGCCGACTAAAGACATCTGATCGCCTTTATACTCCTCAGATGTACGGGGAACTCTGTTGAGAAGCCAGCAACTGTACAAGGTTCACCATACACCACGCTACCACTGGCGACATCCTTTCTTTCAAAGCTTGGAGGCCACCACACTACAAGAAAACAGCTTTCTCTGATGAGACTATAGGTCGAAGGATTCCCAAAAATCAGAGAAAAAGTTTCATGATTTCTACCTATCAAGAGTTTGAGTACAACAATGATAGAAAAGGAAAAGTGGTTTGCAAGGAGTTCATTTACACTGAGAAAGACAAAAACTGCTCCAGCGCAACCATCTGCCAAAGCATATCCAGCTGGCCATGTCACAATCAATGAGAAAAAGATTCGCGATTTCAAGAAACTTTAGGACTATGTTGTATGTTATTAAACATTCAACAACGAGATTTTCAACTGGTTCTGTTAACTCTAATGCTGTTGGGACCCTAGACTCCTACTTTGAAGACGAGTGAGGCTGGTGTGACCACAATCGTACGTGGAGTTTGATGAGCAGTTCAAACTTATTCCAATAAATGTAATTTTTTTTTAAATAGGTAGATGAGAATGTTCAGACATCACCTTTTTGTCATAGCTTCTTTTGAAAGCAATAAAAGTTTAAAAAAAAAGTTCATGCGTTACTTTTGTTGAAAAAACGATTTCCTGCAGAAACAACACATGAAATTTGTTTAAAATGTTATATTTTGATTTCCGATGAAATGTTTTCGGCAAAAACTTGTCAAGTGATGTAAATATAATTTATTTACAACGTACGTTTTCCCCATATTTTTAATGCACAAATTGTGTGAGCTACACAGTGTTTTGTTGTATGCTCAAAATGTGAAAAATGTAACATGTGTTGTTTATGAAATAACTGATTCAAATATTTTCGATGTCACTATATTACAACATGGGAAACTAGAAATAATTGCGAAGAGATATTAGACCCCACAATTAGTACTATCAGGACAAGAAGTTAGGAAAAAACTTTGTAATTGTTTTCCGAAAAAAAAAAAAAAACTACATTTATCACAGTGTATAATTAATCTATCATTGCACAACAAAGTTGTATGTCCATTAAAAATTATTTCATTCAGTTGAGTTGCCATAGAATTCTTTGTGATATAAATTTTTTTATCGTGTGTTAGTTCCAGGCATTTTATATGAAAATTACATTTCCCAGGTTGCACTACCCTTAAACACGATTGGTGAGAAAGGCACTAATAACTTATTTAATGATCGCCAACATATCAAACTTTCTTCAAAGAGATTCGATAGTAGGATTTACTAGCGTTGGTATTTTTTTTTACAAATGTATAATACTTTGGTATTTATATTCACTCTTGAGATTCGCAGATTCGGAAAGAAATAAGTAATTATGGAATTACTTTCAGGTGTCTGTGTATACATGTGTGGGGGTTTTATATGTCACTAAAAATTTGTTATCCCTCAATTCGAATTATGCCAGACCCAACAAACTTAAATGACGTTGTATGGACAATCGTATTATATAATTTTAATAATAATCCAAAATGATTTTGAAAATGGTAGCCTCCCAAACAATTTTTTATGCTGTACAAAATCTCAGAAATTAATTAACTGATCAGAATCAAAACCGTCATTCTGGAAATTTCGCAACATGGAATAAAGTAATTCAAATATTCATTAGGCCTGTNCTGATCAGAATCAAAACCGTCATTCTGGAAATTTCGCAACATGGAATAAAGTAATTCAAATATTCATTAGGCCTGTAAAATAAATATTTTATTTTATATCTCAGGAGATACTATAATAAGAATTCCCTAACCATCCTTTGGCGTAATTACAAATACATCAGATGACTTAACTTGAAGAAATCGATGTTTACCCCAGGCTCTGAATTTTTAAACGACGGTCTCATTATAATGTTTTGGAAATTATACGTATCTTAAACCGTTAAACGAATTTTTATCATGTTGGTATACTGACATTAAGTATTGTTTGCATTAAATAAAGTAGCTGGCAAATTATTTAAACTGAATGTTTGGGAAAGCGCTGAATATGAGAAATCAGACTAAATGCCGTGTATTTTTCAATTTTCTGGTGAATTCCGCCACACTTGGCATTTAAATAGTGTCATATTTTAAAAATTGCTCTNCCGTGTATTTTTCAATTTTCTGGTGAATTCCGCCACACTTGGCATTTAAATAGTGTCATATTTTAAAAATTGCTCTGTTATTATTTCAGTGTAATATGACGTACGTATCTCTGGAAGCATTATTTTGATTCAAACCAAACGTGGTATGGTGATTACCTTAAGTGTATAAATAAATTAAATAATACATAATATCATCCACCATTATGGAAATAGACATAATTTGAATTATTACGGTTATACACTGTGTCTCATGAATTAATGTTAGAATTTCCTCAAAATTGTACCAGAAAAGTTGCTTCAGTAATCGAGTTATTACAAACAATTTTATATAATTTATACCTTTGAGAATTTTATGAAAATTGCTTGAATTTTCAATTGTATAGGACATTGCAATAATTTTATTTATCAAATAACGTCCGGTTTTTAATTTTTGGTAGTTTTAAAAGGTTATGTTTCTTAAAGAATTAAGAAATCTAATACTAAAATAACGAAAATCACAAAAAATTTTTATAATGCCAAAAAAGCTACATAATATTAATGTGAGTAAAACTTCATGGAAACTGGAAGAGGCAAAATGACATAAATCAGAAGGAAAATGTCACGAGAGAAATACAAATTTTAAATTAACCACATTAGGGCATGTGTTTGGAGTTCGTAACACTGATCAAATCCACTATTTTTGTCACGTTTACGGTAACCTTAAAAATATATGTTTACAATGGACGTTTTTTTTTTAGTTTTCAAGACTTAACAGTATATATATATATATATATATATATATATACACACATACACACACACAAGTTAATTCACTAGGAGTTACCGCCACAGGGTTTATTCCATAAATCATTTGGAGCAATATATGTCATATACATGTGGGTCCTATTCCCAATATTTACAGAGTAATTGGAAACGTTAGAAAATTCACGAATAAAATAATATCGCTTGCAGAAGTAAAAACAGCGATGTATTATCAGACCGTATTGTTTACATTTGAGCATCGCAATTTCGTCTAACAAGTTTACAAATGGTGTACAAAAATGTTTCCGTCTACTTCCATACACTTGGCCTCACGCTTATGAACCGCACTTTTTGCTCTACTTAGCTGCAAACGGCTGTCGTTGATTTCTGTAGCGGCATGCATGATACGCGCAAGTAGTTCCTCACTTGTTTGTGCAATCCTTTGGTAAACAATATCCTTCATCCATCCCCATACACAATAATCTAGGCACTTCCAATTTGTCACATTACTCTGTAAGTATTGGGAATAGTACACACATTTATATGAAATATTTTGCTCAAAATGATGTCAGGAATAAGCCCTCTGATTGGTGGTAACTCCTCGTGAATCATTTTGTGTGTGTATGTATATATATATATATATACACACACACACACACACTAGCTGACCCGACAGTCGTTTCCCTGTAAATTTAAACACAAATAGTTATAGATAGAATATAGATAGATACACTATTTTAATAAGGATTCAATGTTGAGACAAGGTTGCATAGCACACATATTTTAATATTACAAACATTTACAAAAATTAAGTAATGCATTCATCGCAACGCTTGGTGATGAACGATATTTTTTGTCTTTCCGTTCGGAGAGAAAACGAATAGCGCCGATGGTTTACCTACTCTCGAGCACGCCACGTACAACCGCCTATGGGAAAAACATGGCAATTCATGGTTTCTTCCACACACTTCCAATGATTGGCCTTGCGATTTATTATTCATCATTGCGAATGCAAGACGAACAGGAAACTGGACACGCTTAAATTGAATCAGTGGTATTCTTGGAATCAAGACATCCTCGCCTTTGAACTTTCCTATGATTATCGTTGCTTCAAACACGTTGTTCATCAGCTTCTTAACAGCGAGTTTTGTTCCTTTACATAGTTTCGGTTGGTTCAGATTGCGTAACATGATTATCACTGAGCCGACCCTGAGCTGCAAGTTGTGCAGCGGCATTCCTGGCAAATCCAATGAATTCAGAAATTTAATTGGATAATTAACGACTTCATCTGGATCGGTAATTGAATCGATCGACTTAAATTAATGCAGTTGGCCAGCGATTTGACTTATTTTTATGTTCAAATCTACTACGTCCTTATTTTTCGCTGCCAAAATACCACGTTTGCTCAACCAAACGTGGTATTTGTAAATTGCACCAATATTTGGGAACACTTTCGTAATCAATTCTTCTTTCGACTTTGTGAATTGACAAAAATTAGGTGGAAACAAAATGAGGCCAGTGGAAGCGTCAATCGGAATTTTTCCGTCGCCAATGTCTAATAATTTTGTGAAAAAAACACTTCCGCCGATTCGTTGTTTTGTAACGCGACTCTCATATTCGTGGTTAACTTGAGAATTTTCACGTATCTCCACAAATTTAATGACTTCAAGCAAGCGTTTATTTCATCAGCAGCTGTTGATCTTGGAATGACTGGCAGCGTTTGCAGAAAACAGCTGGCCAGCAGAATCATCGTACCTCCAAAGAGGTCCTGATTATTGCGCAAATCTTTCAACGTTCGATCGAGTGCCTCCAATGCTCGTTTGTGCGCCATCGTACATTAATCCCAAATGATTATTTTGCTATTCTGTAGTACTTTCGCCATTGCTGAATTTTTGGCAATGTTGCACGTCGGTTCATCTGTCGTTTGCGAATTCAGTGGCAGTTTGCGCGCTGAATGGGTTGTTCGTCCTCCTTCTAACAATGTGGCAGCGATCCCTGATGATGCTACGGCCAGCGCTATTCAACGTTGTGCCCGAATCGAATCTAAAATCAATTAAATAAGTAAAGTTTTGCCAGTTCCGCCAGGTGCTTCGAGGAAAAATATTCCTCCGTAGCCGTCGTTGATTGCTATCATTAATGTATCATACGCGGTTGACTGCTGCTGATTCAAAAGTGGGACCTTTTTTCGTACTGATTGACTCAAAGGATCTCGATCGTATTGCCGTTCTAGTTAAAATTCTCTATTGAATGCATAATAACGTGGGGCGATTCGGCGCTGGCATTCCTAATTCGTGCAACATCTTACCGGGCATCATCAGGCACAAATCCTCTATAGAAATCAACGCCTCATTATGGATCTCCACGTTAAAGTTAAGTTCAGGATTCGCTGTTGTTGTACGCACTCGATGCAAAATGTCTTCAGCCATATTGTCTTTGTATTTGTTCCATAAAGGAAGTAGGTTAGATGGAAAACACGTTAAAATGAGGATGGCAAAAAGTTATGTAATTTGGTGCGCAGTAGACGAAATAAGAGCATCAGCAAGTGTATGATCCCAATGAATGTCATCTTCGAGCAAATGTAAACGCTGGCACGCTTCTCGATATGTTGCGCACAACTCACCATTGACAGTACGTAGAAGTTCAAATGAAATCTGTCCAAGAACATTAACAAGTAACAAACGCAGGTAAAAACATTCGTCATTGCTCGGATGAACTGTGTAAATGCGCCCTAATGCATTGGTTGAATATACATTCACGTATCCAGGAACAGGCTTTCCCTGTTTCCGACGTTGGAATTTTTTTGATGATGCGTTCCATGTAAAATATCTCGGTATCTCTGAGTAAAGCAGTGTTCTCGCAAATGGACCACTTGCGAATGTTGCGAAGAAACTTGTCAGCTTTGTTGCTGGTGGTCGTTCAGCTATCTGCGCTGCATTTACTACCATGAAATAAACTCGTTGTCCATTCTCCAGGTGCACAGCTAAATGGACCACAGTGGGATGACGTTCGTGTATGACGAATTAAAATATTCTCCAAATCACCTCATTGCTGCTAACATATCTTCCTATTTGATATTGCGAAACTTCATCGTTGGCATCAGGAGCTGCATTACCAAATACAGACATGTCGCTTCCTTTCGTGACGTACTTACAAACATATTTGATGGACATGATAGAATCGCAGCACTCAAAATTACAATGTGCTTTGAATGTTTTGGAAAGCAGCGGCGAATACGGAATAATCCAGCTGTTGTCAACTACAGCGTCTTTATTCTTGACTTTCAACGTTATCGTTCTGCCGTTATCCTCTGCAGAGCGATGACGATACAGGGGGTAACCGTCATTACCTGTGATTGTGTCAGCCAACAAAGCACGCGGATAACGTTTGGAGCATTTGTTTTCGATCATACACGGTGATTCCCGGTTGTGATTGCCACATGGTCCATGAATCATATTCGTCATCACAACTTCATACAACTCTGGATCTGTTTCCGGATCAGGAATTTCTGCACAAGTGATGGCGTCAATTTAATTCGGTCTTATCTTCTCAACCATCCACAGGATGGTTGAGAAATGCGCAAGAGGCAGTCCTCTTTTCTGCCACTCCACAGAGTACATCCAACATCGCACGTCTCCGAAGACATGATACTTCACAATNAGTTCATACAACTCTGGATCTGTTTCCGGATCAGGAATTTCTGCACAAGTGATGGCGTCAATTTCATTCGGTCTTATCTTCTCAAACATCCACAGGATGGTTGAGAAATGCGCAAGAGGCAGTCCTCTTTTCTGCCACTCCACAGAGTACATCCAACATCGCACGTCTCCGAACACATGATACTTCACAATGAAGTCCTTGAGCGCATTGAGTTTCTGCTTGAATACTCGTGCTGCAATGTCGTGACGANGACATGATACTTCACAATGAAGTCCTTGAGCGCATTGAGTTTCTGCTTGAATACTCGTGCTGCAATGTCGTGACGATCGCAGGATGATTGACCGGGTAGTAACAGCTGTTTGATTTCGATCCATTTTGGGTTGCATGTAAAAGTGATGAATAAGTCTGGTCGACCGTATTGGCGCACATAGGTCATCGCATCTTCCGCGTATTCGTGAATGTGCCTCGAACTTCCAACATACGTCGCTGGCAAAATGGCAATTCGGCCGACATTGATTGCATTTCCATCTACATTCATGGCATCATGCAGATGGATGTATTCTTTCGAACGCAATTTTTGCTGATTTAAATGTATATATGTCAGACGTTCCTTCTCGAGTTTGACGTTCATATCAACGATGAACTGATAAAAAGTCTGGGGCATTTTAATATGCGATTGTCCTCGTTTCGACGAATCATCAAACGGTAGGCATAAAAATTCATCGAGCTGACCTTTTTATTTGTTTCTTNGTTTCGACGAATCATCAAACGGTAGGCATAAAAATTCATCGAGCTGACCTTTTTATTTGTTTCTTGACCTGTTAATCGATTAAACATCTTGATCAAAAGATGATATCCATCCTCTCCTCGGCCAAATATCAGCGGGTATTTTAATGCATCATAGGAACGATGGGTTTCGTTGACACGCTGAAGGTTATTACCATCACGCCGTTGAATCACAATATCACGAGACTCCAAATTCTCGCCAACAACCACAATGGCAACTTCATTCAACGTCGGTACATTGAAGCGTCTTTCATCAAGCGGACGACCAGATTTGTCTTCTTTGATCACTATTTTGTGATCATCTGAAGGCATAATTTCTAGTGCAGTTTCATTTCAAACAATTTAACTAATTAATTTTGTTTATGTAAGAGTTGTTGCAGTTGTACAATAATCTCTCACTTTACCGCACGATTGATGGCACAACGCTGATTGATTTCATCATCAGAATTTCCAAGGAAATAAACCTGAAGAAATTTGTGATCATCATTCACTGGCGGAAACAATGCTCCTGCACGATGGTGAATTTGTCCTTGAATCTGTAAAATTAAAACAAATTCATTATTAAAACGTTAGGAATTAAAATGTTTTTTTTATGTATATGATGTGTGTTGTAGTCGAAAATGAATTTACCTTAAAAGTTGGGCTGGAACCTTACCTTAAAAGTTGGGCTGAAAACTCGTTCCCCAGTTCTATTCGCTCCAAATTATGTCATTTGGAAGATAGTGTTGTATTTTTGTATATTCTACAAAAAATGCTTCGATTGAGGTTCTTGGCCAGATAGCAACGATGCTAGTGGCTCTGGTGGTAGTTTCAATTGTGGTAATTTGACCTTTCCGCTCGCACAACATCATCCTGGCGGTTCGTGTCGAAACCTCAAAGCATTGCAAAGTTGACAAAAAGTGCTCATGGTTCCGAAGTCGAAAGATACATCGGTGGCGTAATCTATTGTTGGATCGTATCTGAACGCTAAACGTTCATATCGAATAATTACGTTTGGCCGTCTGTTTTGTCGACGTTCCAAATTATTCAAATGCAATAGAGGTTGACTCGCTCAGCTTGAGCACTGTCTCCGTTGTTCCGGAGTCATAATTAATAGCGCTTGAGAAATTCTTATTCTATTTGCCTCCAAACGCTGTCTACGCTCTTCATCAGTATCATTGACTCGATCAAGTATTTCTCTTGCGTTGCGCGTTCGTCGACCGATATTTCGACGCCTTATTGGTGGCATTTTTTCAAAGACATCAAAATAATATTTTTAACACGCCACCGATAACACAATAATCTTTATCGTTAAACAAAGAAAATATAATTAAATCACTTTGCAAAATGTCACACTTTTTTNACCGATAACACAATAATCTTTATCGTTAAACAAAGAAAATATAATTAAATCACTTTGCAAAATGTCACACTTTTTTTTTGTTCTAAAAACATGTGACGGCAGAACTTTCAAACTGCGCCTCATTTCACGTAATGAAATTCTTTAACTTAAAGNTTTGTTCTAAAAACATGTGACGGCAGAACTTTCAAACTGCGCCTCATTTCACGTAATGAAATTCTTTAACTTAAAGATTTCAGATAATAATACCATCCAAATTTCCGACTTACATTTTTCCAAAGACATCAAAGTAATCTTTTCAAAACAACAACGATAACACAATATACTTTTTTGTTAAACACAGAAAATATAATGAAATCACTTCGCAAAATGTCACACTTTTTTTTCGCTCTAAAAACACGTGACAGCAGAACTTTCAAACTGTGCCTCATTTCACGTAATGAAATTGTTTAACATAAAGATTTCATATAAAAATACCATCCAAATTTCCGACTTTTCCCGCGGATTTTCCAAAAATTTTCTTTCATACGAACCTTGTGCTGACAATTACAAACACAATAAAAAATAAATCAGCCAAATCGGTCTTGCCGTTCTCAATTCATGCTCCGTCATACATGTGGCAATTTATTTTCATTTATATATATATATATATTCTATTTATTTATAACGATTGCAAAGTTACAGAAAGAAGGATTTATTAGAATATTTTTCTCTTTCCAAATACACTAATGCAAACACTAAGTAACGTTTCTGTAGTTCAAATTTAATACTTAAGAAATTAAGAAAATTCCAGTCACAGGGACATTTGACGATATGCGTAACAGGAACATGCAGGCAGAGAACATAGGAANGAAATTAAGAAAATTCCAGTCACAGGGACATTTGACGATATGCGTAACAGGAACATGCAGGCAGAGAACATAGGAACAAAATATAGTCCTTATTATCTATCACTTAAAAATGAAGGCTTATTAACATACACATCAAATTACCCTGATTTTTATTCATTAGCTCAATAATATATGTGTGTTAATTTTTATGTTGTGTCTCTGTCATATGTGTGTATGCATCTACTCATTGTTTAGTAACTTTATTTTAGACCTAACATTTGAATAACAGCTCTTTCATCTATTATTTATTAAATCATAAAGCATGACCATTAAGTATAAAATTCAATATATTCATTTTTTTAAATACATTTACCTTGGAGTATGTATGAATTAAAAACATTAATATAAGTGACGTATTGCAAAGGCTAGTAAGAAATCGTTACATGTAAAATTTTTATGAAAGTGAGTTTNAAACATTAATATAAGTGACGTATTGCAAAGGCTAGTAAGAAATCGTTACATGTAAAATTTTTATGAAAGTGAGTTTAGAATGCTCTTTTTAAAAAGTAGTATTTCAAATATTTAAATATTTACTTTTTCAGGTAGCATAAGTGCAAACATATTTATTTGTTATTAATAAAAACATATTTTTTACTGTGCGAGCAGCGAAAAATTAGGCCCCAATTTATNTTATTAATAAAAACATATTTTTTACTGTGCGAGCAGCGAAAAATTAGGCCCCAATTTATCTTTTGTTTATTTTCCCGCTTACTTTGGTTATTGCCGAAGTTATTGAGCTTATAATGTTTCTCAACGTTAGAAGCTGTAGAATGGTAGTTAAACGTTATTAATTTTATAAGATACTAGCATTAATATAGGACAGGTAATGGTGTTTTTATAAAGGATTTATAATTAAAACGTGTTTTTAATATTTGAATAATTATGAAAATATTATTTCATACTTCCGTTTCGACGCTTCCTATATAGTAGTGGCTTACAAGTTGGCGATATTAATGACGTGGCATGTTGATGGGCAAATTGAGTTTTTTCCTTTCTGAACAAGATACTCAAAATTACAGAGTAAGCTGTTAAAATGATGTGATTTAACCAACCGCTGTAAGTTAGAAGTTGTGATTAATTTGCATTTCTACAGCAGGCGTAAACGAGTGGAGTGATGAATGCATTTTTTAAATTGATGTTGTTGGCCATGATCTGCAGCCTTTAACATTCATTGGTTTCGTATCTGTTAGCAGTATTGAACATACGAGTTATCGAACGTTCGAGTGGATTGGAGCGGTTTGAACGGCTCTTAACAACGATGACTTGAGAGTATATGAGGGTGAAGCGAAATGAATATGGAGCAGCGCCAGAACGCAAGAGCGGGGGAAACGAAAGATCCCCGAGAAAACCCTTCGATCGGCGGCATCGTACGGTACGATTCCCACGTGCGAAAATCTGGGAGCGGCCTCGCTGGTAATCGGCGCTGATCCATTCTCACCTCACTTCACCCTTATCGGCTCTTCATTCCTAAATCTCTCCCCTCCATTATAAAATCTACATTTTCCAGTTTTAGCACTGTTAAACACCGTGTTACGAGTTGTGGTCAGGCCCTTAGCTGAGCGGCCTGCATGATCACACCTTCACATATTCATCTAGGACACGGGTCGTGATCGCTGAGATTAGTTATGAAATCGGAAACGACAGACACCCTCTCCACCGGCCAGTAAACGGGGACAACTTAGCCAATAAAGGGCAGTGTAGTCCGTGGACGAGTATTTTGTCATCGGGTGGAACGAGAAGACCACTGAAGTTGGGTGTGTCCGGCCGTCGACTTGCGCCATCTTAATGCCTCCGGAATCATGAACAAGGTGGCGACTCTCAAATTAGGCTTTACTCAGAACGTGGCTGGTTAAATCTTTATAAAATAATATCATTTAATATTTTAGTATATAAGCGTAGCTCTCCCCGTTCATATTCTATTACATTTATATTGAAATAATATTGTACAACCCTAATCTACTATATAAAAATAAGTCGGGTTTTCCTTCCTGACGCTATAACTCCAGAACGCACGAACCGATTTCCNCAGACACCCTCTCCACCGGCCAGTAAACGGGGACAACGTAGCCAATAAAGGGCAGTGTAGTCCGTGGACGAGTATTTTGTCATCGGGTGGAACGAGAAGACCACTGAAGATGGGTGTGTCCGGCCGTCGACTTGCGCCATCTTAATGCCTCCGGAATCATGAACAAGGTGGCGACTCTCAAATTAGGCTTTACTCAGAACGTGGCTGGTTAAACCTTTATAAAATAATATCATTAAATATTTTAGTATATAAGCGTAGCTCTCCCCGTTCATATTCTATTACATTTATATTGACATAATATTGTACAACCCTAATACTAAATAAAACTCTTTTATATAGTGTTCGTTACATAACTCTTATCAATAACTTGTTACGCCCATATATCCCCGTTAAGGATAATTATCAACAAAATATCAAAATNGTTACATAACTCTTATCAATAACTTGTTACGCCCATATATCCCCGTTAAGGATAATTATCAACAAAATATCAAAATCATAACAACCGACACGAATATTTCCACGTAATATGTTATACGTATTATACTATGAATAAAACAATTTTATTATATTATGTAAAACTTTCACCATAAGAACCAGCATCACCAAAGATAATGTTAAGAGTCACAATGTGTGTATGTATACATATGGCCATAAATTGTGGACATTTATATGTTAGGCTTTTTGGAATATTACAGCAAGGGTTTAACAACGGTGAGATGAAGCATGTAAATCACATTATAATGTTTTTATTTATATATAGCAGAAGGATACTAAAGTGGTAATTGAAAATGGAAGAGTTTATCACGACTTACGTAAGAAATGAAATAACCGTGTTCATATATGTGTTTATACACACATGTACATACTTATCCGTACATGTTTAATTATTCAATTTATATGGAAGAAATAATTTAGGCATTGATAATATAACAAACCAAAAACATAATATTTTATAATTAATAAGATTATATGCTTTGGGGTAGACTTTGCAGGAGTTAACAGTTATGCTTTTTTCAGCCAAAGGTTCTAGTATCATTATTGCTTTCGTACAGTTATATATGTTAATATGTATGCATGTTTGTATACGCGTTTTGTGTTGTGAGTCATATCACAATCCTAACTAATATGATAAATGCGAAAGTGTGTTTGCTTGTTTGTTTGTCCTTCTTTCACGTCGCAGCGGAGCAACGGAACGACGTGATATTTTGTACAGAGATAGTTGGAGGGCCGGGAAGTGACAAAGGCATNACGTCGCAGCGGAGCAACGGAACGACGTGATATTTTGTACAGAGATAGTTGGAGGGCCGGGAAGTGACAAAGGCATCTTTTTATCACGAAAAAGTTTTTCTCATTCTGTCAGGAAAAAAAAAATTAGTAAAAATTGCGTTCTGGGTACAATGCTGCGTCAATGTAAGTTGTTAGTGTGAGACTACGTCTCAACGGAGCAACGGATCGACGTGATTTTTTTCACAGAGATAGTTGGAGGGCCGGGAAGTGACATAGGCTATTTTTTATCCCGAGAAAATATTTCATTCCCTCAGGGAAATTATTATTGAAAAATTAAAAAGTACACAAATTTAATAACAATGCAAGGTTGCAACCGAGCAACAGATCGACGTAATTTCTTGCACAGAAATTGTTGGAGGGCTGAAAAGTGATATTGGCTACTTTTTATCACGAGAAAATATCTTAAAAATTTACAAACGATAGTAGTGAATCAAGTTGGATAAACGTTTGCAACCAGCGCGCACTCTTGCAATACGCTGTCTAACCCGTTAAATATGGAACAGTATCATGTAGTAAAGAATTGTGTAGAATAAAAATACCTTAAAAAAACTCCGTTGTAGCATATATCTATCTATAACAGAGAAATACTTATAAGTGTTTTTACCATTTAATTCACTAAGACGTTGAGTTTCATAATATGTATAGAGTATAGAAGATAAACATTAAGTAAAATTCAACTTCATTAAAAAAAAACCTAAACAATAATTCTGTAGTCCACGCGAGCGGAGCCGTGGTCACAGATGGTATTTAGAAAAATGACGTCAGAAGCCAAAATGTGCTTATGTAATTTACAGCAGATTACTTTTCATAACGAACAAATATGTTTAGTTATTTTAATGTTATTTTACTGGTACCAAGGCTGCTGCATATGAGGTTACACGACAATTATCGGGCTATAAATCCTTGCATACGTATTGTGAACAATGGTACAGTGCAGACAATATACAGTTCTATATGTGGATTATAATGATTCGCAAGAAGTATTTGCGATTTTAGAATGCAGAATGTTATAATATTAATGAAGTAGCAAAATGTGCAGAGATATTGAAACGTACGGTCATACAGATATACCTGAGGCGTAAAAAAATGACAGTATACAGGAAATTTTAGCCAAAACTTTGGCGGACAGTGACTGGGGGCGTGTTTTACTGCTTGTACTTCACTTCCAGGCAAGGATTTATACTTGAAGTCAACGCAGGTCTTTCTCAACCAATTTATAAAAGTGGCTTACTCTCTTTTTTACGAATAATTAGTTAAGGCCGCAGACGATATAGGATGAACGTATATTTTGTTGTTCCAGAACGGCCTATTATTATTGTTGTTTTTTGGAACGCTACCAGTAGTGCTATCTGTTGTGGCATTTTCCAATTTGAATGAATAAAAAATGCCATAATGGCCTAACCTGTTTAGGCCGCTATGGTACTTTGTTGTTATAATGGGTATAAATAGCCAGATCAGACTTTCCTTATTTTAATTGAAATACTAACTGCATTAATTTCCAGCAATATTAGCATAGTATGTTATTTCAATTTATATTTGTTTAGTCAACACTAACTCAACACCAGTTCAAAATACACGAATTAAGTCAACGAAACCTAACTTTTGCATGTTAAATTAACGTTGATTCTTAGGAGGCCGGGCTTCGCCTTTTAACTCATCGTGNGCCTTTTACCTCATCGTGCGCATGTAGACGTGAAATTTAACTTATTTTTAGCCATAATTTCTTTTAATAACTATTTTATTGATTTTAACTTATGTGATGACAAATCGGTGGCGGCTTGTTTGTTATGTTCTTCTGACCTTAGTTGGCTACATTTGCATTACCAAAAGCACTGCAGATTATCGGTTTTATATTGTGCCTAGAAACGGGAGGAAAAATAAATGTCGTGTTTGTAGAGATGAAAGATAGTGATAAAAATAATATTCTTCAGGATTCGGGTTCAGAATATGTACCGAGTAATGATGCATCTTCAGGTTAACACATCATAGTATAATTTTATTGTTAAAACTGTTGAATGATAGTTATGTATATAACTTATAAAGGTTATATAGATAAATATTACAGACAATGTTTTATCTCTTTTATTTGCAGACGAGTGTGAACATAGCAATGAAGATCAATTTGCATGTAGCAAGGAAATGTATTGTCCAGAGAAAGAACAAAGAGGAATGAAACGTACGAAAAATCCTGACAAATGGAAGAAAAACATTAGGAAAAGGCTAAGGAATTCAGGTCAGTCAAGAGTATATCAACACATCAAGAAACGTTGTTCCTAGAAAAAATTTACAGGTGCTTTCTGTGAATGTAGCAGTAAATGTGGAGAAAAATTTACACAAGTATATCCACATAGGTTTTCTGATACTTATTATAGACTCAAGGATTTTTATAAACAAAAATCATAAGTTACATAGCATCTAGAGTGAGAGTTGGTGACAAGAAAAGAACGTACACACATGCAGAGTCACGCCGATTAAAATCAAGAATCTGTACACCACCTCACTCTGAGAATGGTACCAAGGTGAATGTTTTCAAAACATTTNACGCCGATTAAAATCAAGAATCTGTACACCACCTCACTCTGAGAATGGTACCAAGGTGAATGTTTTCAAAACATTTTTCAAAAGTGTATTCCTAATATCTGATGGACGAATCAGTCGTACACTACGAAATACAAAATATGATAGTGTCAACACTTCGTTGACTGACATGCGAAGGAGACATGCACCACACAACAAAACTACCAACGAATAAAATTGATAATGCAAAATATTTCATTCGGTCCTTTCCTAAATAGATTTCGCACTATTCAAGAAACAAAATACCTGGTAAATACCTGGCCCCTGATTTAAATATCTCCATTATGTATCCTGAGTACTGCAAGCGACATGAAGCAGATAACATTGAGCCTGTGAAACATTGAGTGTTTAGAAATATTTTTAAAACTAATTTCTTTTTTCACTTTCATCCTCCAGTAACTGATTCCTTTAAAACATGTGATGCACTGAATACTCAGCTATAAGGGAACCCCAACCCAGAGGAAAGAAACAGGTTGAAAACAGAACTGGAGCTGCACCAGAGGAAAGCGGAGCTGGCACGTTACAAAATGAAAAAGGATAGCGAAGAAGATAAACTAATGGAAAAACTGTTATTGCATTTGAGCTGGTGAAAACTTTACCTTCACCTGTTCTTTCAACAGATGTATGCTACTATAAGAGACCACTTTGGACATGCGTTCGGGGCATCCACAACCTGGCAACAAACGAAGCAAAAATGTATACGTGGGATGAGACAAAAGCATCAGGAGAAATAGCTTCATATCTTTTGAATTACATAACAAGCTATGTAACTACAGAAGAATTAATCCTGTATAGGGACCAGTGTGGTGGTCAAAACCAATATATTAAAATGGTCGCTTTCATAAATCATGTTTGTAACATCCTACAGTATTCTGGTAAAGTGGTTGATCACAAATTCCTTGTGTCAGGGCATTCCTTTTTGCCATGCCATGCGATCAAGATTTTTGATTAATTGAAAAATCAAAGAAGTGTTGCAAATATATATTCGTACCAGAATATATATCAGGTCATCAAAATGGAAGCCAAAGACTTTTTTTCATTACACTGAACTGTGAAATTATATCACGAACAGGAAACAAGATGAAAAGAAAGAAAAGGTTCAGTGGCTTAAAATGCAGTTGATTCGATTGACTTCTGAAAAATCCTACGTTGTTTATTACAAGTACACACATTTACATATGATTGCATTCTTTGCTGTGAATATTCTAAAACTTGCATATTCTCGCCGCAACACAACATGTGCATCATTGGAATTACTTTACACAAATGGAAGGCCTATTACAAACAGAAATATAAAGATTTGTTATCTCTGCTTCCATACATTCCCTCAGTGCATTACAGTTTTTATCACAACATTCGTTTATCGTATTCTTTAGAAGAACAAGACCTTTTTGTGGAAGAAGAAGTGTATTAGGCAACAAGAGAACATACCAAACAAGATGCGCTATGGCAAATATAATGCGTCTTTTGAGTTTACTGGATTTTTTGTGTTATCCATACAAAATTGAGAAAAATTATTTTCATTCTGTTTTAAAAATCAATTAATAATTATGTAAATTTTGTTATCATAGTAATTTTGGCCAAACCCACAGAAATACAACTGAAAATATATATTTTAAAGTGTTGAAATGTTATTTCATTCTGTATTTCATTTCTGAATTATTGATAAATCACAATATATACTGTATTTGTAGGCACATACATGTCAAATATTATATAATTTTCTGTGGTTGTAAGATAAATAATTTATGTTTTACAAAATGACGAAATACATGGCTTTTTTTAAACAGTATTTTCTCAAAATTTACTTCATATTGCTTTAGCCACTCTGGTTATCAACATATGTATTATAGAGCAAAGAGTAATAGATGAGGCCTTTTTTCACATGTGAACGTAAAGTTTCACAGTTTCAGTCTTCGAAGAGAGAAAATTAGTGGTCTTTTCAATACTGAAATAATCACCTGGTCTAATGAATCTCGCATCTGTTTTTCATGTGCTACTTCATCATAGATATTAGAAAACCTTCACATAGGACTGCATACAAATTGCGGTCCAAGCTTTACGAGGTTCTCTAACGTTTTAGAGGGTGTTTTAACTATGCGGATTTGGGTAATTTGGTTGAGGTATCAGGACATGTGCACCAAAATTGCCACTTTGAGCTGATGAATATACAGGTTTTGCCATTTTATCATCATCCTACCGAGTAACATAATAAAATTTCTATATCTTGCGATCACAGGGCTACAGATGTGGTTGATTAACATGATGCATGATCAGCAACCACGAGTCTTCACAAATCTTAAAAGAGCCGCGTAATGTCCAAATAAAAACCTCTTGAAAATCTTTACAACTACTTGGATTAATCAATAAAACGCCAAGGAATATGCACATATGTGGCTGAGCTGCACAATTCTTTAAACCAAGTCTGCCTGAAAACTGATATTACCCGTTTGGACACTTGTCCATTCTGTCCCAAACCGAATCACAGTGTTTTCCGTGAGTGTGTAATTATTACACAACACCCGGTANGGACACTTGTCCATTCTGTCCCAAACCGAATCACAGTGTTTTCCGTGAGTGTGTAATTATTACACAACACCCGGTACGTTTCAATCTCAGGCGACTAATTTTTTCTCCGGTCAGCTATGTACATTAATAATAAAAAATGACAAATTTATATAACTTGGAGATATTTGGAAATATGGTCTTATACGCATAGAATCGCATAGTAGAATTAAGCATAAGTTTTTTCAAATTTCAACTTGCGCGTTAAAAGAAGCCTGTGTTTCAATAATTAGCAACAGTAATTTCTGTGCAAATGTTTTATGAATTAGAAATCAGTGGCCATTATCTTTTAAATAGTAATATTTTACTGGAGTTTTTTATATTAAATTTCAAAAGCTTTATTGTAAAATAAATAGGTAAAATTTCAAACTGAAATGTTGCAGTGTGAACGTATATCGAAAGATAATAATACAAATAATTTCGTGCCAGTGTTAATTAATCAAATCAATAGTAATAAATCAACGCCATTTGTTACGCTTTAGAAAGCATTCAATTATTTAAAGGTGTTATTTTATCTTTACAGAACTGTAAAAATTAAAGTAGTTTTTATCCGATCAGTAGCTCCTGATATTATTGTCAACTTTTTATCATCAACTGACTGAGCTTCTACATAGCGAATCTTTCATAAATTATTATCTAAATATAATACATTTAATTGGTTATATCTTCATGATATCAGCTATTGAACAAAGGAAACGCAGCAAACGCATGGCTGCGTCATCATTATGTTAAATGTTTTTGTTTTCGGGACGTCATTTGGTAGCATAAATATGTTAGTCCATGCTTGTGCTGCCTGTTTCAAATACTTCGCGGCACTGTCGATGCCACTGAGTATTTGCNCATAAATATGTTAGTCCATGCTTGTGCTGCCTGTTTCAAATACTTCGCGGCACTGTCGATGCCACTGAGTATTTGCCACTGTGTCGTTCCCCATTGTATGCATTATTTGATAACATTTGAGCTTAGAGTCGGTGGGGTGGATATAAATCCTTCTCCCTGCTCACGTCCCTTCGCTGCAGCTCCTCCACCCTCCCGAGTCATCCATGTGACAGCTGTGTGGTTTTTCAAAATAGGGCACGCCGGGAGCTGGGTCGCGTGGTTAGGGAGGGGTTTTTGCGGCATCGAGGGGCGAGCCAGTGTGGGGGCAAAAGCTTTTCTTTACAGTCGCTGCGATATTTCACGGCTCAATGACGCCCTTGTGCGCCCAGATAGACACGTTTTGTGGCCAACTGATGGAGGCCAGTGCTCGGCTGGGGCCACCTTTTCTCTGCGAGGTGTTGTGTTTACTTTGGACTGTGTGCAGAGAGGGTTGCAACAAGGGGCACGAGAGCCGATATTAAGCATAAATCCGTTACTGTTACACAAATACAATGGTTATGATTGACGTGCGGCTTAGATCAGAGGCCTCTGAGCGTAGGCGTGGGGTACGTCATGTGGGAATGAAAATGCGAATTCAAGCTGAGGAAAACATTTGTGATTAGAACAACTGAGGCAGGCAAACGTGTGCCCTCAACCTTATATGAGAAATGCATAACAATCATTAGCTTTGAACAAACATTTATTTTATATTCTAACTATGTCGATGTTTACAATTTTGAAACAAGGTTTAATTNATCATTAGCTTTGAACAAACATTTATTTTATATTCTAACTATGTCGATGTTTACAATTTTGAAACAAGGTTTAATTCAAGATAATCGTAAGTTAAGTTAATTAAATTTATGAAAATATTCAGGTTTATATTATATAAGGATATAAAAACTAATTAATAATTTCTTGTGAACCTACTTCTTTTTATAATAGTTAAATTTCTTGTGGTGTCTACGAAAATTAAAATATAAGCGAAATAAAAATATATTTAGATGAACCCGAGCTAGGTGATGCAGTAGTAGCACACTGGACTCGTATTCGAGAGGACCGCGATTTTGTTTATGGTCCAGCCATCCGGATTTCGGTATTTCATGTTTTCCCGAAATCACGCAATACCCTGGGATCCAGGAGATGTTTGTCTAAATGATACTAACGCCCTTGTTCGTAAAGAATCTCAGAATACTTTTAATTTTACTTATAATATCGCAACTTTATATCCTATTATACTCATTTTAAACAGGGCTCAACTAAAAGAGATGTGGTCATAAGACCATATGTACCTTCATTATAACTTTAAAAATGAGAAATCTCAAATTTTTAAGTAGTACATACGAATGACTTTACAATATTTTCAATTTAATTGTGAATAACTAGTCTCCAAATGAAATACGTCAGTCTTTCTTACACGTGTTTTTGTAGAAACGAATATGTACCAATATACCACAGTGATATCGGTCTGCATTTCAAATAAGATATCTCGTTCGAACAGTAAGGGACCACTTGAATCTTGACTGGGTGAAATGTGTTCCGTGTAGTGTTTAAAGTTTTAAAGCTGGTACGTGGATAAAACATTTTTATTTGTATTTTCACAAATTGTATGTTGAACTTATTTTACATCTGACGTAATTAACTGGATATACATACTGGTTGCCAAGGAGTCTCATATATTGAATTAATCCAATATATAAAAATGACACGTAATGATAAACAATTAACTTCATTGTGAAAACTTAAGAGAAGACATATATAAAATAACGGATATTACATCATTAGTTAATATAATTGTGCATAATGTGTGCTGATATTCTTTAGTAAAAGACAATTAAACGTTATATATATTATAAATCACTTTCAGTTTAATAATCATTACAATTTTATAATTTAATTCTATAGATGCTGTTCATGGATACTTTAGACTTTCCTGAAGCCCTGCTAAATTTCTACTTTCATGCTATTCCTCCGCCTGATGTAAACAAAGCCTAACTAAGTATAGATTATTACATAAAAGGGACCGCACCGATTTCGCGAGCACTCAGTGAAAATGTTATTTTACTTAAGATGTATTTCTTACTAGGCTCTACCAACACTCCATTTTAGTTCCGGTAATTATTAATATTAATTATTATTGAAATATTATATTTTTAGACAGAGTATAAGTGAAAGTTCAATTTAACTACAAATGAGGGCTCACTTTTATATTAACATAAATATAAAACTCTTGTAGTACGGGACATTTTTTGGGAAACAACCAAACACTTTATACACCAATTGATTTTTCAAAGGTTTTATTCAAAAAGTGTGAAGAAATTCCGATTACATTATGGTTGGTCTGTTTGAATTAAAACTTATATTTTTATAATTTCTTAAATATATTAACTTGTGCATAATTGTTAAAAATTAATATTCACTTAGCTAAAATAAAAAAATATAATATTTATATATCTATATATTCTCATATTTACATCAGGTATACATTTAAAGTGTTTGTCAAACTATGTTTGACTACCCTCTCAGCTCGTCAAAACTTAGATTTCTACCAAACAGTGTCTTACAACCGTAACATGTACGTAAATGCCAGAAGCATTAGGAATAAAATAGAGGTGTCTGCCATAATTTGTTGATGTTTTCGTTATTTCTGAAAGATAGGTAAACAGCGATGAAGCTGAAAATTATGAGGAATTTTGCTTGCAGAGAAAGTAAAAGTAGGGCAGCTATTGTTATTTACGTGCACAACTTGAGGAATAGCCTTGTGCTCAGTAAAAATAAAGGCGTTGTTATAATGTTGCTTATAGAAATAATAAAAACAATATTATCAAAATTGTGATCACTCTTGGTGTTTACAATCCTATAAGTGCTAATTCAGTAACATTTCTTGATGGCATTAACTCGCAGCCAAAATAAAAATTTAAAATGTTATATTTGTTGTTGCTTTTCCTATTGGTAAAGCAGACTCTCTCACAAAAAATTATAAAAACTTCTAAGTCCNTTAAAATGTTATATTTGTTGTTGCTTTTCCTATTGGTAAAGCAGACTCTCTCACAAAAAATTATAAAAACTTCTAAGTCCATGGGGTTTAATATCATGTTATAACTATATACTACAAGAGTACAGAAAATAATTCTTCTACAATCGATCACGTTGCCAGTAACACAGAATACAGCTATCAAATATATAATTTAAGTAATAATATAAGTGATCGTAACACTATAATGATTGGTAAAATATATACACAAATTTATAAAACTACAGTCAATATGTCTAATNTTGGTGTTTACAATCCTATAAGTGCTAATTCAGTAACATTTCTTGATGGCATTAACTCGCAGCCAAAATAAAAATTAAAAATGTTATATTTGTTGTTGCTTTTCCTATTGGTAAAGCAGACTCTCTCACAAAAAATTATAAAAACTTCTAAGTCCATGGGGTTTAATATCATGTTATAACTATATACTACAAGAGTACAGAAAATAATTCTTCTGCAATCGATCACGTTGCCAGTAACACAGAATACAGCTATCAAATATATAATTTAAGTAATAACATAAGTGATCGTAACACTATAATGATTGGTAAAATATATACACAAATTTATAAAACTACAGTCAATATGTCTAATNCATAAGTGATCGTAACACTATAATGATTGGTAAAATATATACACAAATTTATAAAACTACAGTCAATATGTCTAATATTAACCAAACTAAATGTATAAATAAGCAAAACTTCAAACATAAAATTGATCACGTGAAGCCTACCGAAAAAAATAAATTAGTAGTTACCGCGATTAAATTGATGCCTATAATAGCATAGGGCGCAAATTAACTAAGACCATTAGTGAAAAAAAAAGATAGTTAGCTATAATGGAAACCAAAATTTGAAAAGAAAAGTCAGCAGCTCATAGCAAACAACTGAAAGAATAAATAAAACAAAATATAAAAGGACACCTCTAAACATATCCGTCTAAATTGAGTAAAGGTTAATTAAGAACTTATATGAAAATATTCCTTGAAACTGAATATTTAAAGAATGTATTTCTTCAAGCTAAGGACAACAATATACAAACATGAAATGTTATATATGAAATTCTACTCAAAAATAGAAGCGCCAAGAAAGCTTGGGAGTACACTGCGCTTAACCTTTATGACGTCGCTTTATTAAAAAATGCCAAAATATTTTAAAATTCAAACATTAAATTCATTAAAGTAGCACTGAATACAGTGACTGATTCATTAATGATTTTGCTTGTAAAGTAGATACATGTACCACTGGCAGGCAAACAATAATTTATATTATTGGAACCCAAAAAAATAATATTACCTAAAATGTCATTAACTGTAGAATGATCGATAATTTAGAACTGTCAGTAGTTGATACATNCAAAAAAATAATATTACCTAAAATGTCATTAACTGTAGAATGATCGATAATTTAGAACTGTCAGTAGTTGATACATAAAATGACGTTGCCAACTCTTCCCTTTGTTAGAGTGGCTTACTATTATGCCCTCTAGTGGTAGCAAGAGAAGGCCTAGTTTCAATTTATAAGAGTGGTAACCAGTCAAATTCATAAAATTGCAGATCAATATTAATACCACTCCATTTTTCCAAGATCTCTGAAAAAGATGTACNCAAAAAAATAATATTACCTAAAATGTCATTAACTGTAGAATGATCGATAATTTAGAACTGTCAGTAGTTGATACATCAAATGACGTTGCCAACTCTTCCCTTTGTTAGAGTGGCTTACTATGCCCTCTAGTGGTAGCAAGAGAAGGCCTAGTTTCAATTTATAAGAGTGGTGACCAGTCAAATTCATAAAATTGCAGATCAATATTAATACCACTCCATTTTTCCAAGATCTCTGAAAAAGATGTACNAACCAGTCAAATTCATAAAATTGCAGATCAATATTAATACCACTCCATTTTTCCAAGATCTCTGAAAAAGATGTACCAGCACGATTGGTTATATTTCTAAACAAATAAAAATGTTGGTTTTATAGGCAAAATGGGTTCAAAAATGATTGAAACACTGGAATATCAATATAAGTTTACATATTTAAAAATAATAGCTGCAATAGATAGAAATAAAATTGTTACTTGATTATTTGTTGACTTAAGAAAAGTCTTTACCTCGATGAAACACAAAATGCTGTTCCCCAAATTAGAAATAATAGCCATAAGAGGTAAATTCTTATATCGGTTCGGAAGTTATTTGAGTAGGAGAAATCAGCACGTGTGTATATGTGACTCCAAAAGTGAATAATCGAAAACTGTTTGTGGTGTAGCACAAATGTTTATTAGACAGTCTTCTTTATTGTTGAAATAAATTTCTTGGTGGCATAAAATCTGAAAGGTTATTTAACCCTGTCCACAGACGACACAGAAGTAATTTATAAAGATTTGGATATTGACGAGGTAAAACTGAACATGCTAGATAATATAGCTAGCATAACAAACNAGAAGTAATTTATAAAGATTTGGATATTGACGAGGTAAAACTGAACATGCTAGATAATATAGCTAGCATAACAAACTGGTTAAAGGGAAATAAAATAACTCTTAATGGGAGTAAAAAAAGTAATTAGTGTTTACAAAGCCGAATAGTAAGTCAACTTCGGATATAGATATTGAAATTAACAACAAAGTTCTCGAACAGGACATTAGGTTGAATTATTTTGGTCTCATAATCCATAAAACACTGTATTGCCATGACCATATACATCACCTTGTAAATATTATTCTTGCTATAAGAACATTATATAAGATAACGGAAAACCTACCGCATAGTTCACTAAAACAACTCTACTACTGTCAGGTACACAGATATTTCAGTGGTTTAAATATAACATGCAAATATAAACTTCGTGAAGTAAAAAAATTAAAAACAGTATGCTAAAGAACGTATACGCCCATAAACTCACTCCTTGCCCCACAAACAAAACTATATCTAAAAAAAAATATAATTCCCATCACACTGCTTTTGGCTTTAATGACCTCGCTGTCGACGAGACGTCAAGCTCAACCTACAGACTTGCATACCCATAGCATTGAGTGTGAAGGTGAACTCCCATGTGTTGTTAAAAATATATTACAGACATACTATGAGCAATGCAAATGCCAGTCAGGAAACACTATCCACTCACACTCTCAGGTTACATTTCTAAAGCCGATTTTAGGCTCATTGGCATATCACCAAAACTAATATCCTATCCTATACTACTAATATTATAGATACGAAAGTCTCTCTGTGTGTGTGTTTGTTACCACTCATCTGCATAACAGCTGAACGGATTTTGATGAAATTTGGGTACGTAGGTACTTTAGGTCCTAGAATAGGACATAAGATACTTTTTATCCCGGAAAATGGTACGGTTCCTGTGGAATAACAACAAAATGTAATTTTGCAACGGCTGGGAACGTGACCTAACTGAGCTGCATAGCAGCTGAACAGATTTTGATGAAATTTTGTATGTAGGTACTTTAGGTCCTGGAATAGGACACAGGGTACTTTTTATCCCGGAAAATGGTACGGTTCCTGTGGAATAACAACAGAACCTAATTATGCAACGGCTGGGAACATGACCGAACTCAGCTCCATAACGGCTAAACGGATTTTTATGAAATATCGTACGTAGGTACTTTAGGTCCTGGAACAGGACAAAGGATACTTATTATCCCGGAATATTGTATGGTTCCTGTGGAATAACATCAAAACATAATTCTGCAATGCCTGGGAACGTGATCGAAATATTTTTATCCTCTGGTGTCAGAGTTTTTCAGGTCGCCTAAGGACCTCTGAAATGGCTTAACGACTGCTATCAAAGATAACAACCTGGACCGAATATTTAACATGCCCTCCGAAGCACGGAAGCGCTCAGATGTTATGCCAATAAACAGTCTATCATCCAAATGTGTGCCGCTGGGAACGTTGCTTGACATTGGTGATCGATTAAGATCCCTCAGCTAATCGCAAAAAGTAGTACCTAGGTACACGTATTTCTAAAGTAAAAACTTGATGAATCCCACGTTTTGATTTTCATACATCAAAGCTGGAAAGCGGAAATGTGGTAACTACGCGATAGTTGCACAGGTACATTCGAAANGTTTTGATTTTCATACATCAAAGCTGGAAAGCGGAAATGTGGTAACTACGCGATAGTTGCACAGGTACATTCGAAAACAATACCCTACTTCTTGGCTATCGGGTAAAAAATATTTCCTTCCTTTTCGGTTGCCGTAATCAGTTACAAACNAAAACAATACCCTACTTCTTGGCTATCGGGTAAAAAATATTTCCTTCCTTTTCGGTTGCCGTAATCAGTTACAAACCTACACCAACATAGTAAAATTTTATAATTCTGTTTTCACATAATGTAATTGTCTTTTCCCAATTTACTTATAAGTGTATCACACTAAAACTCAACTGTACCTAGGCGAAGCCTGGCTGGTTCGCTAGTTTTTAAATACTTTGTACCGATTTCGCTTGTCTTTTTCATATTTATAATTGTATGAACTTTTATGAATTTGCCATTAATTTACTATTGTACAATTTCTTCACTCTAAGCCCNTTCATATTTATAATTGTATGAACTTTTATGAATTTGCCATTAATTTACTATTGTACAATTTCTTCACTCTAAGCCCAAATCAGTGATATCAATCAGTAAAATAACNTGTATGAACTTTTATGAATTTGCCATTAATTTACTATTGTACAATTTCTTCACTCTAAGCCCAAATCAGTGATATCAATCAGTAAAATAACATTCACAAAATGTCAGTTGATAAGCTACTGCCGACTGGCGAATCAAGAAAACTAACTGGGATCAAGTGACTTATAGCAGAGGAATCCTAGGAATTCTTGGAATTCAGTGGGGATCACAAATCAATAAGTGAAATTCCACAATCTTTTAAATTAGTTATTTGGCACTGATAATCAGTAGCAAAATTTTCACTGTTTTCACTGATAAGGCTAAATTCTCGCAGTTTCAACTATAGAATGTTGAAAAAAGACACATTCTTCGTAAAAGAATAATTTTTTAAAGTAGATACATTCACAAGTAAATAAATAAGCTAATAATTTTTGACTAAATGACTTCAAGCCAAGTGACTTTCTGTGCTAAATCTTCGCCTTATGGGTAATAACTTTAAGTGAAGATGGTGCATTCTCATTTTAGTTTCAATACAATCTGATTTTGTTATGCTGATTAGTTTAGAAAATTAAGTACACTATTACATATAAAATATTTGGTTATTAATCTCGGTACTACAATGAAAGTGTTTTGCATAAGAAAAAGCAAGTTAATGTTTGNCTTAAAAGAATAATTTTTTAAAGTAGATACATTCACAAGTAAATAAATAAGCTAATAATTTTTGACTAATTGACTTCAAGCCAAGTGACTTTCTGTGCTAAATCTTCGCCTTATGGGTAATAACTTTAAGTGAAGATGGTGCATTCTCATTTTAGTTTCAATACAATCGGATTTTGTTATGCTGATTAGTTTAGAAAATTAAGTACACTATTACATATAAAATATTTGGTTATTAATCTCGGTACTACAATGAAAGTGTTTTGCATAAGAAAAAGCAAGTTAATGTTTTGTTTAGTGTACAAGTGAAACCTGTCAAAGCATTAATGATTCAAGATATGTGGTCTGATGACTTGTCAGGGTAAGTTAGTGAAGATCCACTTGACTAATATAGCTAGAAAAATAACTTATTTTGATTGTTGCCAAGAAAATAATTACCATATTTAAATGCTTTATGGTATATAAAATACCATGTGGACAAAATTGTCTCCCGTGTCGTGAAAGTGCTTGCCACTACGCAGGTCCCCTCGTGCGACCTCTATACGATCGTTTTAAGGTGTTCTGTACACAGCGCTTGAAAATTAATTTATTTGCCTACCTGCGAGACATCGAAAAGTTGGTGAAGTGAGCCCAGGAAGGCAGGAGAGATCGAGGGCAGGTGAAGCGCTCTGTTTTTGCCAGCACTTGTGAACAATGTGGGCTGGGGGATTTTATTGCTTTACAGTGGGATTATGATAGACATTTGTTGAGCAGCGTGCCAGTAGCGGCAATGTGCAATTGCTTATCGCCCATGTGGACGCTTGTATGATTAAAGAAAATTTCATATTGAGCGAGATGTTTTAAAATATGAATCTTGACCAACTAAGTGATATTCTGACAACCAACAAAAACCTTCTGCGTGGATATTTTACAAATTTACTGCTGTGAACAAACAACTCATAATTTAATCAACAGATGACATTGACCGCATAATTGATACATTTTTTATTTGTAGGTTTACCAGAGCTAGAAATTCACACCCCAAATTTCTAGTGTCTGATAAAAAATACAAAAAATGTACCCTTTAATATTTTTTGTGTTATTTTTAGACTAGAAAGGAAGTATTTGCTCGTCAACAGCAGCAGTATGTCTTAATGAAGAATCTGTTGTCAAGATAATTTTGTGATCGCTTTTGTATTATTTTAATCTTGAGTTAATTTTTTTAAACATATATATTTTTAAGAACGCTTAATTTAACACATAAGCGAACCTTCTGACCAATATAGTTAAATGTATATGTCAATGGATTTTTTTCAAAAAATTGCTATAGCCAGTTCTGCGAAAATTCAAATTTTGTGAGTAAACACCATTTTATATTACAGACTTCTTTTATTCATTAAATTGTTTCAAAATTCACAAAGGAGTGAAATTATTATTTTTGCGCTGTATAGTTTCTATAATTTCTCACATGTTTTAAACGTCATGGCTTACTAACTCTGTGCCTTCATTGACATTAATTATTCCCAGCCACAACTGCACTGCCCGGTAGGCCAACGAGCCGCTACTGATCCTTTGGTACTTGTTTGCCACTTTTCGGGTTAAGACTTTTAATGTTTGAATTTCCATAGTAACCATCAACAAATTACTCCGGAACACACACCCAAACACACAAACATATTCATGCGTAACTATATAAACACACGCTAATTTTTGACATCCTGATTAACAGGATAGTCACCTGATAGAAAGTCATAGGTCTGAATTGCCTAGAAAGTAAAATTTCTACCAACCGATATTAATGTCGGTCAGTTACTTGTCTAACTGGCCTAACAACTGCCGTCTAGCTGACCTAACATCAGCCTGTCATCTAGCTAGTCTAACAGTCGTGAGTCTGTCAAGTGATGTGTGGGAGACTTGCCTGTCTGTCAACTGCCTGTCGAAAAACTGCCTGATGACCAGATGACCTGCTGAACAGCTGCATGTTGGTCACCATCTGTCGGTCAGTTGACTGTGGAATCTCTTATTCCGGTGTATCATAATGTTTCTTGAATATGTTTTCACGTATTTCTATGAGTGCATGCTATATTTCATTCCTTACATCAAACTTGACATAAAAATTAAACATGCAAACGTTATATAGAGTCGTTGTCAAATCTTGTATGTAAAAAAATTATTGTCTTAACTTTTGAAGTTGTGGTTAACTATTATAGCTCTAACTTTTTCACTACACGGGTGAGAAAGGGGAGGGTGTGAGAAGAGGGTAGTGTGAAGTTCGAGTTGATGTGACAGACGTGGAAACAAGCTGCAGAGATAGTAGAAATAGGAATTCGTGGCTTGGAAGGGTGTGCGAAAGAGGGGAAGCGAAGATGCAGAAGTTCGAGCTACAGAGTAGGCAAGTACACAGAAGCGAAGTGGTGTGGCAATAACTTTGATGAAAGCTACTTCGGTGGCTCACTGTTTGCGAGGTTATGACAATGGACCTTGTGTCGGATTGGCCATGGCGTGCTTCGAAGTTTAGTTTTACTGTACGCTGAAACTTACCGATAATCGAAAACAATTTCTTAAATTACGTGATCATGAATTTCATTCTAATAAGTTATATCGATTTAATAAATTGTATAGAATCAGTAATAACACTTGAATGTTATCATTTTCTTATACATAACTTAAACTCTTAAATTACTGGATGTCTCGAAAGATCAGTCAGTACAAAACAAAACCCCGCTGTTCGAGGTACCTCCTATCCGGATGATTCTTTCTTAAGTTACATAAAAAGATTGATGTTGATAGAAGCGAAAGTATGACAAATGGAACTCAGTCATTAAGTTAATGGTGGGAAAAAAATGATTTACACTAGCGCCGCATAGGTGGGGACATCGAGAACAATGGTAAACTGCATTATGAGCAGAAGCGCACTCTAGCAGTCATCGTCGGGTTTAAAGATGGCGGCAACCAGTTGTTCAATCTAGCAGTCTTCATCGGTAACAATTGTAAAAAAGATGACTACCGAAAAACTATTAACAAATGGAAAAACACAAGTTGGCGGACAAAAATCAAGTAACCCAGCGTCAAGGTCACTGTTGTATCCAAGATGGCCGCCTCACGACCGCAAATAGAGAGCAGGAAAAAAACATGCTCGGGGGTCAGTGACCCAGTTCAGATCCCATGCGCTACAAAAATGTTTCTTTAAAAAATCATAAAAAGATCGTTACATAAGAACGGCATTAAAATTTCAGTCACATACATACACAGTCTGCTCAAGTCGCTAGAAGCATCTCGAGTCTCGTAACACATCGCAAAGCACTTAATGAACTACATTATTTTCATTTTGCGAATCAACCGTTAGTGTCACTATTCAATTATAAATTACAAAAATCTTAAAATTCGTACACTCAGGAAAGATCATAGTCTCATAAAAAATAACATAGCCCTAGCTTAGTCTTTGAAGAAGATGACTGTTGATAGTTGGCCGCTACCATAGCTATTCTTGTATAATATGGATCAACCAAATTATTAGAATTAATTCATTTTGACCAAATCATTAACACAATATTTCCTAGTTCTACTTTGAAAAAAATATTTTCTAGAATTTTTGCGTTTAAATTTACTGAGGTCAAGTTCAAGGTTGGAACATCCAACACAGCAGCTGCTGAATGCAACATGGCCACCGATGTACGCAATATGGTCACTGCTGTAAACGGCACCTTAGCCCCTATACTCAACATGGCCAAAGCCAAACTGGAATGAGAGAGCAGGAGAACTGCCGAAATGCTCCACACGCCAGACTTTACCATCCGTACCAACGACCCAGCCAAATTACCGTACTCTTGAATGCCAAACTTGGCCGGTATCCGTTGATTTGTTTCCGATATATGGCATAATAGCTTTATTTATTTTTAGGTGGCACCATATTTGAACATATAAGATGAATGACAACACGAGTAACTGAGTTTGATGCTGACAGCGAGGACTATTAACATACCAGTTTTTTTGTTATCATCGGTTGTATGGTTCCTTATATAAGACGTAGCATCCCAAAATTTAAAAAAAACATACGTAATTTTCAAAATTAACGTCTAAAATGGTCAAAAACTCTAAAATTAGTGTATCCTCACTAATAACTGTCGATGTACCGGAACTGGTGAAAGTGAGTGTGGTTTCGTATATTTATAAGGACACGCGCACAAACTCAGACACACTTAAATACAAACACGAATTTATCTCAGAAATAGGGCTCTCCTAAAAATTATATTACATCGGCAAAAAATAATTACTTTACTATTTTTAATCACGTAAAATTGGTATTTTACTGAGTGATGACCAACATTGAGCGTGAAAATAGTTGAGGAAAAAAAATATTATCAAAAAGTAAACTAGGTTAATTCACTCTGTACATTATGTTTGTATTCTCACGTGTATTACAACTAAATAAATTACTAAACAGCAAGCCATGACAATAGTGTTTACGCTTTTTCTTAGTTTATAAAATGTTTTGAATAAAATAGTGATGAAAAATTAATTTATTATTTAATTACAGTGATTTACAAATGTTTCAGGTGTGTTTAGCTGTTCGGAAACTTACCCGAAATATTTCGTGAGAAGGTTCCTTGTGAAAAATTAAGTAGACATTTGCAATACAACTTATTGTTTAGCTCAATTCCTTAAGGGAGATATACCACCTTTTATATCGAGTTTAGAAAACGAATTTTCGCAAAATATCAGAAACGGCGTGGAATTTAATAACGATTCTTCGGGTAATGTTTCGTGTTATCGATATATTCAACATACGAAAACCGGTGTTGTGACCTTCCACCTTCACAAAAATAAAAGGGGTGGCCACCCTCTATTTGCATACAATATTTTTGACTTCAAGTTTTATGAAATGTTTGTGTCGGCTTATTGAGCAGTGCGTCATACATAACAAAACACTTCTCCTGGCCACACGTGCCTATGACCCACCGTTTCCTTTTAAAAGGCCCACGAAGTTTTCAGCTGTGATGATACAATGCCTCAATTGAGCTTGGCTTTAAGTTGTATTGCAAATGCCTACCTCATTTTTTACAAGGAATCTCCTCGCAAAATATTTCGGGTGAGTTTCCGAACAGTCTGTATCTGAAACATTCGTCCTAAAAAGGTGTGCAGTACAAGAGCACAGTTACTTAATAGTGGGAAATGGGGTAAATTATTATAATCATACACGCGGATTCATACGTTGCGTATTCAGACATCTACATCGAGTATTGAGATGTTAGTACTTTCATAGATCTATAAATACTGAAGACGTGTTTTTAGAAAAGGTTGCGTTGTTGCAATGTTATTTAGTGGCATCATATTCCTACAATAATATTAACGATCTGTTCAGGGTTTTTAAAGTTATTAATGAGGGCATATAAACAAAAATTTGCGCGATTTCATGACCATGCGATTTCATGTCTATAATTCTCAGGCAAGTAGAATGGTTGGTATTCATAGTCAAGTCTCAAGACTGTGCTTAAGACTGTATTAGTAAATACCCTCTTATTTCTCAAGGCATTGTTACTTACGCTCCACGTTTCATAGTCTACAAACAAGGCGATCTTCGTAAAGTTGGTGTGCTAATGAGAAAGCTTATTTGTACCCCTCCCGACTTTGATAAAGTACGAGCTAAAGGCGTAGTACAAAACTTCAAATATAAACTAAATATGAAAGCTACACAGGATCAAAAAACAAGTAAGGTATTCTTAGTTACTACGATGTAATGTCTGCGCGGTATTTTATACGAATATCAAAATTATTTATTACCCAAATTTTTTAAAACGTTTATTGTTAATTACATTTATATTTAAAAAAAACTAATTTTTTAAAAATAAGTATTATATAGTTTAGCGTTCTCTTGTTTCCAAAATGCAATTAGTGGTTCCTAAGATGTATTATTATAACGTCCAAAAATTAATGTTTTCCTGTTCTGTAAATATTTTCTCAGGTCAGCACAATGCAGATTTTCGGCCACATTTGCAATGAAATCATTAAACGCAACCTAATACAAGCATTGCTATGGCTGTTTTGGATACATCTTCATTAGTTAGACATATAACGTTATCCAATCAGCGTCCACCGTTTAAGAAAATCATTGTCTCTAGTCACGTCTAAGGGCTTATTTGGTGACTTAAGCAAGGTCTCAATGACTATGAAACGTGGTTTGAAATTGTGATCTCAAGCAGTGACTATGCAAGAAAAATTTTCAGTTTCAATGCACACAAAAATAAGACGGTCTTCTTGAACACCGACTTGTTGCTTGAGACAAGCGTATGTAATGCTAATGGAAATAATTGCGAACTTAAGACACCTTATTTGATTGACTTGACGAAGCTAGTGCTCACAATATATGTATTACTATAACCTTAAATGTGAGCTTATGACGCTGGGCGCAACGGCGAAGATAACTGGGGTCGCGAGAGGTTTAACATTCGTCCAGAAGAGCTGAAAAGGCTTCGATGAATTGGAAATGACAGTCAAATTTTTTGGAAGCTCGCGCGACGGGCAGGTAATAAGACCGTATAAAAGCTATCATCTTGGAATTATTCACTTCCTGCAGGAAAGTTTGTACGTTTGCTTCTTCATGATACGCAGTAGCGAAGTACTGGCTATTAAGTGGCGCAGTGTAGGTGACCTCGCCACTTAATCCGATATAATTCATGGTACCTACTGTCTTACTTGGTCTTTCACAAGCTTCTACAAGGCCTGGTGCACGAGCTGGTATACCAGCCGCTATATGAGCTGCCATGGAAGAATCATATTACACTACTGCATTTCGCGTACTAGCATTTCACACACTCCAGGGATGCGCCGCGTGTGGATCGAACATTAAATATGAACCCAATTCGTAGAACTGCTACCAGTCAGTAACTTGCGTAGGCCCATAAAAAACTTGCTATCATATCTTAATATTGCTGTATTTCTGTTGGCCTATACATTAATTAATTACTTACTGGTGTAATTTCATTCACTTTCTTGAAAGTGATGAAGTAAAGAAAGTACAAAACTGTTATTTAATTTTTACGAAAATTATTAACCGCTTGCGTAATGTTTTTTTTAACGTAACAGTTATTAGCCGCATGTAATATGTAATGAAAAATTATCATAACGTCCGACGGAGTTTCGAGCTCACGCCCAAACGTTATACTGTATTACGATCACCGTGACTATAACACCAGTTCACACGCAACCCAATTTTGTTTCATATGATATATATATAACAGCTTGAATTTATATTATCATAGTGTAGGTAATGTTTTAGGTATTTGAAACAGTTTTAAAGAATACTTAAAATGTATCATCGCAAACATTGCTTGTCTTTGTCGAATGTTAAATCTATTTCAAAGAGTTTCAACATCACCTATGTATAATCCAGATGGTGCCGTCTTTTTTAATTCTTCGTCAACTCGTTTCACGTAGTAGCCACGGAGAGCACCCTACGCTCTGAAACTGCAATCTGAATGGCGAGGTACAAAAACCGGTATGGAACCTGCAATTTCGTACCAAACTTGGTACAAAATCTGGCCATATATAACGGGAAACACCATGACGGGTGCCGTACTAGCCAGTATAACGACCGCTAAGGCGGACCTTGCACGAGCGTTTTAATAATCTGGTATCATGTAATATGGCCTTTACGTGGGGTGTTGCTCGGAGTCTTCCCGGGTCGGCAGGACGCGTGAGCGAATAGGACGTTCGGCAAGGCTGGGGGGAAGAAGCAGTCGCTGTAAAACGGTTAGCTCGTTAGCAGCGTGACGCGCTGGGGTTATACGCCGTGAAGCGGCGAAACCAGAGGAAGCAGCGGTACGAATAATCTCGGTTTGAACACAGTAGGTCCGCGGTTATTATCCCTGTGAGGGCGGGCGTTAGTTTCGCTAGTCTGCCTCTTGCTTGTCAAGTATTTGCATGACATTTTCGGGTGTGAGTACCACAGCAGCTAACACATTTATCTGGTTCAAATCTGTATTTTGGGCAATCGAAGGCGGAGTGATAACCAGGTCACTTGACACACCTGGCTCAAATATTGAGGCTGCCGTATTAATTATTCTAAAGAAATGCCGACTCTCCGTTATCGGATTCCTTAAAGACAATTTTTGAGCACTCGGTAGCGGTATTAGCTTATATACCAGAATCCATTGTCGAAATAATTCCAGGAAATAGACAGCAGCCGGAAACGTTATTTCAATAGAGGTTTTTTCTTTATATAAAGCCGTTTTGTGACAAAACTTAAAAAAAAAACCAACTTACCGTATTGGTTTCATCTAAATATTATTGTTTCAAACTATAAAATATCGAATGTTCAACTCGGACGACAGTGGTTAAAGGATCGCGATATCTATATGTGCTGAAAGACAAACTTAATTCCTTCATTTCTGANCAGCAGCCGGAAACGTTATTTCAATAGAGGTTTTTTCTTTATATAAAGCCGTTTTGTGACAAAACTTAAAAAAAAAAACTAACTTACCGTATTGGTTTCATCTAAATATTATTGTTTCAAACTATAAAATATCGAATGTTCAACTCGGACGACAGTGGTTAAAGGATCGCGATATCTATATGTGCTGAAAGACAAACTTAATTCCTTCATTTCTGATTAGGCAGACCTTTAGTACGTTATTTGATACTCACTTCAAATGCAGAGCTTCTACGGTTACAAGGATTTAAGGAAGTACCACCAGTGTGTTTTTCTAATTTTCGCCTGTAACTGCCGACACCGGTGCGAACCGACTGTCTCACATAACTGCATGCAAACGGTATTAAGAGCTTTTCGTTGGTTAGCACGAAGGCACATTCGGACATCTTCGGCGTAAAAACTTTCCTTACTCCAAACTAGTCTAGCGTTAGTGCCTGTGCACACGTTTGAAAACGTCCAAATAATATTACTAGAATCTCTCGTTTTAAAATCACACCATTTTGGTTAAAAAAACATTATTTAAATACTAAAAATAAGCATTATATTTTGTGGCTCGTAAAAAAGTATGCATGATTACAAAAATATTGTTTCGAAAAAAAATTAAATATAAACTGTTTTCTTTTGTTTGTGCGGAGTGTGAAAAATTTTTGTTGGTGGTAATTTTGAACTTTGAATATTTTTTTTTT
>NQII01000292.1:955509-1017370 GCA_002778355.1 Clitarchus hookeri | reverse complement strand
ACTCGCACAAATTATTTTGAGAGCCTAGATTCATACATGTGAAAATACGTCACCTTAACTCTAAGTGAGATATATAAACCTTGCCATTTGTCGCCACTTCTTTATTTCATGATGTTTTCCCGTAAAATGCAGTTAATATTAGTTTAATGCATAAGCAGGATATCTTCAGTGTATAGGAAACTAAAAATAAGAACTCATTCCCTATCTTCGAGGTAGTNCTTCGAGGTAGCGAGTCCTTAATTATATGCCACAAAAGCACATCATATGGAAAGTTCAACACTTAAGTTTGAAGTGAATACTTTCTGAAGCCTCCTTTCTGCTTGCATATTCCAAAACAATTATTGGCACTTAGTTTAATTTTATTTCTGCAGACTTAATTAATACTGGAAAAATGCCTGAAATAAAAAATTGCCAGGTTACAAGAGTAACAGCAAAACAACTAAAATGTTAAAGTTACCATTACCTCTATATGGTCACCAAAAATTATGGCATAGTGTCACACTGCAATTTCTATGAGAAAAGTTATCGAGTAGATTGAACCAGGTAATTAAGAGATCCATTACTTGTTATACCGTAAAAGTATTGCACTAAAACATGTTCTCCAGAATTCTATTAACAAGTAGGTAGGTTGTGGTATTCCCTGATGAAAAACCTGTGCCTTTGCTTTCTTGGCATCAGCAGCCAAAATTTCCATAGTATGCCAGTTTAGCCGAGACGAATTTTGTGTCTATATTGATGACAGTTAAGAGATATCAGTAACATTTTTTTTCACTCGAGGAAGGAAGTTATAGTCCATTGATGGTAACTTCCAACTTTTCTGAAGTCCTGCTAAAGTTCTACTTTCAGCATATTCCTCCGCCTCGTGCAAACAAAGATTAGCCAAGTCTAGAACATTTCACCAAAGGGACAATGCTCAGCATTTGTCTGCACTCATTTTAATATAATTTTGCATGAAAACTGTTTCTTACTCGTCATTACCAGCACACATGTGTTCTCCCTGTTTTATTATTAATACTTGTTTATGATATATTATAATTTCTAAAATAAATATAATTACAAGTTCAATTTCACCAAAAATAAGATAATTCTGTGTTGAGAAAAGTATAAAACTCCTGTGATATATTTAGGACACAACCAAATACCTTACGCATGGGATGATTTTCCAATCAAATGTTTGATTCAAAACGCGTGAAGATACAGCGAGTAGACTACATCCTGTGTAGTTCTCATTGCACACAGCTTGTAGTGCGACGAGTTATAAACATCGGAATGTATTTACGAATATTCTTAAAGGCTTAAATCTGCAATATATTCCCTTACAAGTTATTTATAACGTTCGCCAACATANGTATTTACGAATATTCTTAAAGGCTTAAATCTGCAATATATTCCCTTACAAGTTATTTATAACGTTCGCCAACATAGATTTACCTGTCTACTAGTGCTTTAACCAGTCATATACCATGTCAATCTAGAAAAATCTGTAATAATTTGTTCAGAATTTAATGTTGTTTTAAAATTTGTGTTCATATGTAACATTAAAATATTGTGAGTTTAGAAAGATATCGTAGCTCATATGTAAGAAGTAGTCGGTGAGTTTCCTTGTTTATTTTATTATTGTCTCTACTTTTAAAAAGGCTGCTTGTTCAGTGTTAACATTATTTATTACACTATACATCTTCTTATAACCAGGAGCGCAAGCAAAACCGCCCTACACTCAGACGGCGCTAAGACAAACTGGGACCACCCAGATACACCTCCCAGTCATAACTTCTCACTAACAAATGTCTAATCAATTTACTAGACTTGTGTTTAGCTTATATTGATTTACTAGCTTTCAAAATACTATAATCATATTGTATTGTTCAAATTTTATTACTTGCAATCGACGAAACGAATTTTTATTGATGATTGCCTAACCAACGTGCAGTTTCTGGCAGGATAACAGTTTACAATATCCATACTGTCCTGTCTTTCTTTTGCGAAAGTTCAACATGTCACCACCGTCATCTTTACCATTTTGTTTAGTGATACGTAAAAACTACATATNTTTCTTTTGCGAAAGTTCAACATGTCACCACCGTCATCTTTACCATTTTGTTTAGTGATACGTAAAAACTACATATCATAAAATGGCCAATGAAAATTTAAACGGTCCCAAAATATTGAGTTATCTACATCATCAGTGAGATCAGAGAGGCGAGGGTTTTAATTTCTAACCCTCTTTCTCTTTCTCTCTCTGCTAGCGCAGTTTGGCTTGGCCATGGTTACCTGGTGTCTTGGAAAACCAGTATAACTAAAGTCTGAACCAGTGCCCCTTGCATTGTCCATTCGGGAAGCCAGATTGCATCCTGAGGTTCCCCGTACTGAATACCTGGGCTGGTAGTGAGGTCTGATCTTCCCTTCTTTTGGGTGACTCAGCTGACAGGTATGGAATTTGGTCACGGGTTACTGATTATAGGTGCATCGCATTGGCTTCGTTGGGGTTAATAATGCTGCCACTGCTGCAGTTTTACTTTGAGCAGACCCCGGGAAGAAAGATACAGCAAACATGGGCATTGATGGGACTCTGGGAAAACCTGTGTGAGTTGAGTGTAAGTATCTATTGTCTTATAGGAGTAAGACAGGGTGACATAAAGGTGAATTAATAAAAAGCAAAACAACAGCTTTGTGAGTTTGACTCAGTGGCAAAAAATGCGTCATGTCATCAATGAGTTACAGCAAGTGTCAAATAGTAGACATGGATCTCTAATAGTGGGAAACAGACATGAGCGTCCCACCCAACAGATATCAGTTGCTTCTGCGTAACACTGAAAGCATATATTGATATCGCTGAATTGTCAAAAAAGGATGGAGAAGAAATTTAAAAAATAATTATTAATAGTGTGTGTGCTGTGATAAATTTTACTGTTGTGGGTGGAGAACCCAGTAAGGAATGTGTTAGTGTATATTCTGGGCACGGAAAGATATAATATATCCTATGTTTCCACCATTGTAGATTGTTCACAGTTAGAGGAGACACCTCCATCCTAACAGTTAGTGGGAAAAACTTCCTTTAAACGCTGAACTGAAGATTGACTAGCGCAGACAGGGTATTCATTAACCATCGTCTTGTAATCAATAAACGATAAGTCATTACACTAACAATAGTGTGCATGCATCAAAACACTCAACAAATGCACAGGCTTTCCCTTCGTCAGGACATGTCAGCTCGTGAAGTGCATATATTTTTCTTTTCCTTCCTAGACCGTATATCCAGAGGACCTAAAGTTCATGAAAAATGTACACTGTAGCTTAGTGGTATTTGCTGCCATTGTTTCTGCTTTGCTGTGAAGAAACCGAACAAACAGGACATCTTCAGACTCGCCTCGTAGTGTGGAAAGTAAGAGTTCTGGAGTGATGGAGGAAGTCACACTGCGATTCCTTGAGTTTCAAGGTCACGGGTAGTTGTCAACGATGCCAGTTTGTGTCGATTCCAAGATATCTTGTCCTGGGAGGGGTGGGGACTTTTAGAACAGCTGCTTCGCTTTAAAATCGGCGCCTTTGAAAGCTCTACCCAGTTTTTATTTCAGGCAACTTTGCATCTTTCAGTAAAGTGTAAGAAGTATGACTTCCATTGAATTAACTAGCATTTGTGAGTAGTTTAAATCATAGTGTTGAACTGTTAGGAAAATAAATATGTTACTATTATATCAATTCTTACTAATGTGTATGATACAAAATTTCAGTTGCCATTAACTTGACAATTTAAATGTTATCATTTTAATGGGGAATTAAACATGGTAAAATATTGTATATTATGCTACCAACATTTTTGTTAGTACGCCGTATTGATGATTATGTCAAAATGTTTCAAATGCGCTCAGCTAAATTATCCAGCTATGATCTAAGTAAAATTGTAGACATAATCTAGTGCAACATAGTCTTTACATCTTTTCCATTAGTAGTCAATAAAAAGTCTAGTAAAAATTTGCAGGATTTGATATGTTTAATGAAGAGATGACTTGCAAAAGTCGCATACCTTGGGCATGAGGTTGTTTGACAGATAGGTAAACAGGAAGGATCTGAGAAACCCTCCGCGTTAATGCAGCTTCTCCGAATCATTTCTGATGTCTACGTAGTCCGTATTTCCTTTCCTTGAGCGCGAGCATCTCTGCGCCAAGAACGAGGCCACTGACTGAGCTCTGTCCTNACGTAGTCCGTATTTCCTTTCCTTGAGCGCGAGCATCTCTGCGCCAAGAACGAGGCCACTGACTGAGCTCTGTCCTTAGTAACGGTTGTATCTGTTGTTGTGCGCTGCGAAGGGACTCGGGAGCCTGCCGCGCGGGTCCAGAACAAGATGACAGTCAGCCTCCGGCCGAGTGGGGGTCCAAAACGCAGGCCCGACTCTCCACAGAGGCGTCTGGGGAAGATAACAGCGAGGTAAGTTCTCTTCCAGCTCGACCTCTGCATAACCCGCAAAGATGCTTTGATTTATTTCAGTTAACTTCTGTTTACTTGCTTCACCACCTAAATTCGATTGCTGTCCACAGACTGATTCTTGATTTCAAGTATCGCCCTTCTCCATTTGACGGAATTTTCTATTTCTATCCCATGCAATTTTGTTCTGTAGTAAATGTTGAAATTTTTTCACGAATGTTCAACATTTATGGGGTTATAATTCCGTATCCCTCTGCAGTCTAAACGGAAGTAAGAAAATAAATATCAATTTTAAATGTGTGTAGTATGTGTCTTAAAATATTACATAAATAATTGAGGTTCAGTTATTTGATTTCATAGTGATCAGAAGGTATACATAAATATAAGTGTTTTTGCAGAAAATGTCCACTAAACAAAACTAAACAAATTAAAAAACAACATGAAAGTATGTACATGTTTGTGCGACATAAACTATAATTGTCAATGATGAGCTGATACCGTTGGTAGTGCAGACTTGTCCAGACACGGGTAGTGCCTAGTTACTTACTACCGCATGGAGGCAGATAAGAAATTATATTGACTATGCTATGAAAATTGAATTCCCATGTTTGGTTGGTTAATGGAATGTATTTGTTCAAAAATTTAAATATTCGTGATTATGGTCTTCATAAAAATTACTTTTAAAAACATGCACGTAATGCTGAACTGCTAGTTTCAATTTCTCAGTCTTTAAATAATATTGTTTTAACATTAAAAATAATTAAAAAGTATTTTTTCAGTAATTTTTGAGTGTTATAGTACAGGTAGATAAGCCACAAATTTCCTTGGAGAAATATTATACACAGGTATTAGTACATTCATGATATAAATACGGTTTTCTTGCCAATATTTCTGTTTCATTTTTAACGTAGTTTTTGAACATTTATTTTAGCAAATCTTGAAATTTCTCTCATAAACCATATTCATATTTTAGATTACATAACTCTTTATTGCCATTGTGGCGAAGTTAAGGCAATGTGCCATCTCNCTATAATTGTCAATGATGAGCTGATACCGTTGGTAGTGCAGACTTGTCCAGACACGGGTAGTGCCTAGTTACTTACAACCGCATGGAGGCAGATAAGAAATTATATTGACTATGCTATGAAAATTGAATTTNACCGCATGGAGGCAGATAAGAAATTATATTGACTATGCTATGAAAATTGAATTCCCATGTTTGGTTGGTTAATGGAATGTATTTGTTCAAAAATTTAAATATTCGTGATTATGGTCTTCATAAAAATTACTTTTAAAAACATGCACGTAATGCTGAACTGCTAGTTTCAATTTCTCAGTCTTTAAATAATATTGTTTTAACATTAAAAATAATTAAAAAGTATTTTTTCAGTAATATTTAAGTGTTATAGTACAGGTAGATAAGCCACAAATTTCCTTGGAGAAATATTATACACAGGTATTAGTACATTCATGATATAAATACGGTTTTCTTGCCAATATTTCTGTTTCATTTTTAACGTAGTTTTTGAACATTTATTTTGGCAAATCTTGAAATTTCTCTTATAAACCATATTCATATTTTAGATTACATAACTCTTTATTGCCATTGTGGCGAAGTTAAGGCAATGTGCCATCTCTTCCACCCTGAAGTGTATTTTATTTGAAATGTGCAAAACGTTATGTAAAAAAACAAGGTTTATTGGCACAACCATTTGTATATCTGTAACTGGATTCTGGCCCACTTCGATTTTTTTCAAAAACCTTTTTGAGGCATAAAAATATTAATACATAAAAATAATGAATTCTTATATTCTTACATATTTATTAAATAACATTACATTTTTAAAACTATTTTTAAATTATAATGGAGAAAACATATAATTTTTTATAAAACTTTTATCATCTTTCATTTTTTCTACTAAGTTCGAATCCAATATCTATTGCTAGTATTTCTCATAACCAAATCTACATATTCTTTCGCAATTTGTGCTCAAATTGAAGGAATTTTTTTAATTAATAGCGTTATGTTGTAGCTTTTTATATTATGAAAGTGTCGTATTCTAACTTTTTATTTTTAAAAGGTTTCATTTTTTATTTTAGGTATAAATTGATTAAAAGTTCCTAATGTATAACTTACTGTTTTTAGATAGAGCCGAAAAAAATGTTGAAGTGTGCCGGAAATTTTATGTTTATATTACTCATATTGAAAATGCTTTTGATTTCCTTGTCAGTAATGAAACATCTTGAAGATTGTGTGAGCTGCTTTTTGGCACAATTAATTAAACCATTACTTAAATATGATATTTATCAAATATTAAATGGTAATATTAACTGCCGATGATGTTGATGTAAAATAATTACCAAATTATTTTAGTATTCTAGGAATGGACGTGCAGATAGTAAAACTCTTTTTCAAGAGGCTTTATAATGAAAAAACTTAGTTATGCAAGCTTTGTGTTAGCTGGTAGTTAGAAATTATTCCTTCTGGCAATTTTAATGGTTAGCATCACTCGTAAAATAATTTTATCATCTTATAAATTTATCATTTTCATCTGATTTCAATATCTGAAAAGAAAAAATCAAACGTGTATCGTCATGCTAGCGCGTTTGTGTTGCTGTTTTATAAATTTGTGATGAAACTGCATCATAATTCTGAACAAAATTATAAATGAAAATATTAAAACTAAAAATTTATACTAATATAATTTGAACTGTATTAATAGGGTGCGAGATAAAATAAATAACTATCAATGTTTTTAATAAAAAAAATTCTAAAACCGACAAAGTTCTGTTCTGGTTATTTGTACGATAATAATCAAATATGTTCGGTTTTTTCCTTTCTTATTAATGGCATAATTTAACATTTCAATGTTGATCACGCAATAGTTTAGAGGACCAAATTTTTTTTTTAATTTGCTATTGGTCTACCTCCCTTCTTTGTGATAGCTTGTCAGAAATGATCAGGATTTTTAGTTATACAGACATCAAACTAACTTAACGCAGAACTTATCCTATTGAATGAGGCTAATATGTTTCTACGCCCATCGTTTATCTGTGGCCTAGAGATGCAGCTGATTACTTCCAAATTTGCGCTGTAGTGGTAAGATTTGATAGCACTGCACCCTTAATATGGATACTGCATTAATTAGAAAACGGTCACTTTAATATTCAAATACTTGAGAACGGGCTCGGTATTTAGACCGAATCCAGTTTTATATTATGTGCACTGTTTAATACAAAATAACGTTTTAACGNCAGAACGGGCTCGGTATTTAGACCGAATCCAGTTTTATATTATGTGCACTGTTTAATACAAAATAACGTTTTAACGAATGAATGCTCTAAAACAGCTTTCAGACGTTTTAAGTGGTTTGTTTTTAATAAGCACGTGCAAATTCTGAGACGCATGTCCTCATTGAAGATGTTCCTCTTTATGTTTGGTCTAGATACCTCTGTCGGTCTATGGTTGAGCCAACGAGGCTCAACTGCCTGGACCTGTCTGGCCAAGATGGAAGGAACTTATCGTTTCTTCATTAAAATGCAACGATTTGAGGGGGAAAAAANGCCTGGACCTGTCTGGCCAAGATGGAAGGAACTTATCGTTTCTTCATTAAAATGCAACGATTTGAGGGGGAAAAAAGAAAGTATTTTTATACTACGCCGCAGATTCCTATAGTCGCGATTAGACGCAGGTTTTACACTTTACTTGNGAAAAAAGAAAGTATTTTTATACTACGCCGCAGATTCCTATAGTCGCGATTAGACGCAGGTTTTACACTTTACTTGACACGCAGGTAAAGCGGCAGATATTAGAACTCCTATGAGTCAGCAGTTTTAGTTGCTTTGGAGCTTCTGCAGTTGCTCGCTTGGTCTGAAGTAGTTCACCTCCGCCTGAGAACTTCCGGTAGTTTTCCCGGCCCCACACCAGGAAGGTTCCTTTTAAATATTAATGTGTAACCTTTTGGACACATTAAGTCTTTACCTTTCTTTAGGTATGTGTACATCCTGCAGGAGTTTACAACTTCTGAATTTTTTTATTCATCTGATACTAACAAATAGATTGTTTCAAAACGAAAAGATGAAAACCAAATAGTGCCCTCGCTTTTGTCTTACATGCTAAGTTCAGGAAATATAAACTTCAGAGTCTATACTTCCTGGATCCCACATAATCCAAATTCAGGATATGGTGATAATTAATTAGTGCATCTGGAATTATTTTCCAAACTTAAACCTCACAGTNACATAATCCAAATTCAGGATATGGTGATAATTAATTAGTGCATCTGGAATTATTTTCCAAACTTAAACCTCACAGTTTTTAAATTCTTTAACAACTGGTTTATTTTAGTATAAATATTACATTATAATAATAGTCCAAACATCGTTTCACCTGCTTATAAATATTTCTTATTGTTACTTGATCATGCAGGTCTTCGGCGTTATTTCGGTTGCGAATGCAAATTATTAGATTTCAAGATTTCTGCATAATACGAGAATATTAAAAGATATTCAGCTCTGTCCATCAAAGTTCATTAAATATTCTTTTGAATTTATGCGTTCAGACTAAGCAGGTCAGATAAAAAAAATTGTCATATTTTTTATTGTTCATGAGATAAATTCCACATTTTTAAATTCGGATGTTTATTGCTTACTTGTTGATGGAAAACAAATAGGCGTGCCATTTTGAGGCTTTACACTGTGCTAGGAAAAAACAGCATGGTAAATAAGAAATCCATTTGGGAAATTTGTCCATAATCATGTGTTTGTTCAAGAAGGGGGGGGGAGGTGACCCATTGACAACAAAGTAAGATTTCAGCATGTCCGATATACAAACTGTCATCTCATTAAGTGATCCATCGTAAATACACAGGCGTCCAAATTTAANACATAATCCAAATTCAGGATATGGTGATAATTAATTAGTGCATCTGGAATTATTTTCCAAACTTAAACCTCACAGTGTTTAAATTCTTTAACAACTGGTTTATTTTAGTATAAATATTACATTATAATAATAGTCCAAACATCGTTTCACCTGCTTATAAATATTTCTTATTGTTACTTGATCATGCAGGTCTACGGCGTTATTTCGGTTGCGAATGCAAATTATTAGATTTCAAGATTTCTGCATAATACGAGAATATTAAAAGATATNTCGGCGTTATTTCGGTTGCGAATGCAAATTATTAGATTTCAAGATTTCTGCATAATACGAGAATATTAAAAGATATTCAGCTCTGTCCATCAAAGTTCATTAAATATTCTTTTGAATTTATGCGTTCAGACTAAGCAGGTCAGATAAAAAAAAATTGTCATATTTTTTATTGTTCATGAGATAAATTCCACATTTTTAAATTCGGATGTTTATTGCTTACTTGTTGATGGAAAACAAATAGGCGTGCCATTTTGAGGCTTTACACTGTGCTAGGANATTCGGATGTTTATTGCTTACTTGTTGATGGAAAACAAATAGGCGTGCCATTTTGAGGCTTTACACTGTGCTAGGAGAAAACAGCATGGTAAATAAGAAATCCATTTGGGAAATTTGTCCATAATCATGTGTTTGTTCAAGAAAGGGGGGGGGGAGGTGGCCCATTGACAACAAAGTAAAATTTCAGCATGTCCGATATACAAACTGTCATCTCATTAAGTGATCCATCGTAAATACACAGGCGTCCAAATTTAAAGAACGAGACATCGATTCCTCACGTTGTAATTTTTCCACAAGATAGTATCAGGTGATAGTAAGATGTAAACAAATGAAGATACACCCATATTCTTAACGTCAGATGGCATTAACGTCCTCTTAAAACATTAAAAGTGATTACGTCAATGCCCCTATCGAACGGTGTGCGTAGTGTTTACTGTCGTATTAGTCCAACGACAACGTTCATCGTGTACACATTCAGCCATGACACAGAGAAGATGCATGGAAAGCCCCCCCCCCCACCTTGCGGTGGAGGGTGATATGAATAACAGAATTTGGATAGTCTCAAGATTATTTGGCTAGATGGCTTAATGTGCTTCACTCTGTTGTTTGACGGATGTGGCAGCAGTTTTTAGCGTCCAAGACTGTATCCCGAAGACCTGGGCCAGGATGACTCAGAGTGGCATCACAAAGAGAAGACCATTATTCGGCCACAAGGGAAAGACTGTAGCGACGTAGTACTGCACAGCAGCTGGCATCTGACCTCACAGCATCCACTGGAGCAGTTGTATCGAGCAAACAGTGTATAGACGACTGAGGCGGAGAGGAGTTTCCTGTCGGAGACCTGCTGTGCGTGTACTCCTGACACGTGTTCACAGACAAAGACGTGTAGAGTGGAGCCATCAACATGTCCACTGGACAGTTGAACACTGTGCCATTGTTCTCTTCATGGACGAGTCCAGATTCGGTCTTCAGAGTGATCCTCAACGGGTTCGCATCTGGAGAGAACCTGGAACACGATTCCGGCCCTCAAACTTCGTGTAAAGTGACCAATACAGAGGTGGATAATAATGATGTGAGGAGGCATTATGCTAATCACTCGAGCACCTATCCCCGACGTCGTACGGGTAAAATGACAAGGTTTAACTTATGTCGGGTAACGTGGTGATGAGATCGTGACATCCCATGTTCGGTTGTTCCGAGGTGCTGTGGACCCAAACTTGCCACTGTTGGGTGATAAATCTTAGCCTCCTAGAGCACAGCTGGTTTATAACTTCCTGGTAACTGAAGATATTGATCATGTAGATTGGCCTGCTCGCTCTCCCGACTTCAATCCGATAGAGCATGAGTGGGATGGTCTAGGGGGACAAGTTGTTTCATGTCAGAATCCACCAATCACTCTCCAGGGCTTGCGAGCTGTTCTACAGAAATAATGGGTGTTAATACTGCAAACTGCGATTGATGGCATTCGGAGAATGCCACGAAGTCGTCAGGCCAGTTTTACTGCCAGAGTTGATCACACACCATATTGAGAAGACACAACCGGTGTTCTGGTTGTGTGTAAAAGTGAATATTTTTTGAAAAGCATAACAACGGTTGGTTTTTCCTGTAATTCCATCGATAAATTATGTTACAGTGTTAACTTTGTATATGCATTTAAATTTACTATCACTCGATACTATCTTGTGGCAAAATTATCACGGGAGGGACAGATATCTGTTTGTCGGTTTAATTTTGAACACCTGTGTTTATATATATCCTTAATTTGTATAAATTAATTCCTGGACAAATCATAACCAACCCGTTTTTTTTTTATGAAACTGTAGCATTTCCTGAAACTGAGTCCAGAATCAACGAATGGACGTATCAGAACAGTCCAAGGAAAGTCAATAACTCCGGCTAGTTCAAAAGTTTTTTTTCTGTTAAAAGAAACCTTATTCTAAAGGGATTTGATATTTTCAACTAACCGCTTTACATAAAACCCTAATAATGTTTGTAATTCGTGGGATGGAAATAAGTAGTACTGCGGATGGCAAGAAGCCAGGACCAGTACAGTGAGCGGTGAATGCGCGCGCATAACAGATACTTTGCTCATTGGAAGAAAGAGGCACAACACGGATAAACAAGGCAGATTGTCTCAGGTTCAAGCTGGGCGACTGGTAAGGTTTGAAGTTGTTGGTGGACGATTGCACAGGGAAAACAAACATGCAGTACTTATAAAAAGTGTTGCGTTGAGTTTTATTTTTGTATGGCACGCCGGTAACAACGTCATCAGCACCTACATAAAATTGTATAAGATTAAAGAAATTGTACCATCTAAAGAATAGAACCTAAAAATAACGCAAACCGTGATATAAATCTAGATCAAACAAAGTAAGCAGAGCTAAAATTTGAGTTAAAAATGTGTGATAACGTGCAATAACAGCAATCCATAACCACACGTGCCAGGAAGAGCGAAACATATCAGCCAGCTTGCTCGGTTCCTAGACAACGTTTTTACCTTCTGGCGTTTTTCAAAATGCAACCAAGATTATTTCCATTCGTTCTATTAAAGTAATGCGTTAAAATATTTTTAATTGTCAACATTAAACCAGTAAATCATCATGTTACCAATAAAAAAATCAACTTGATACCACAGGTTTGGAAGTACCCGTGGAACAGTACCAAGTAAAGTAGCTTATCTCAGTTGTCAGTCTTTGTACTGTGTAAACAGGAAATCATAGAGTAGTTGCTAAGTTCCCGTCCTAAAATCGTCGACATAAAATAACATGGGTACAAACCGTTGGCAAAACAAAATATTTTCCAGTGTTGTGGCTCCTCATAGTTCTCGTTGTATATCTACACTTTCAAGGCCCGTAAAATTGCCATGGTCGAGGCATGTTTAGAGATACGAGAATGAAACTAGGCAAGTCTTTTTTTGAAATAGAAGTGGTCTATAGGTGCTAAGTTAATAACACAGAGTAAAATTGGGTGATGGTTCCTTTGATGTGGGCGTACCTGCTCACTGATTGGCTGCGCAAGTGGTTGGAAGGGGCTTGTGTCGAATTGGCTACTGCGTGATGTGAAAGGCTCGCTATTGGCTGGGCTGCCGGCTGGCGAGTCACGTTACCCGGCGCTGATTGGCGGGCGGCGTTCCGACATTTTGCGGGCCAATGACGCCATTTGGCTGGAGTTTGGCGGCATAAGTGTCTGCTTCGCCTCTGTGTTTGCAAGTATTCTGCTATTACAGCTTCTGCTAAACAATTCTAGGAAAGTGAAATATGTGTTTTGTGTTGCGCCCTCTGAGTAGGCCACTCAGTTTTCGGCTAAATGCTCCTCGTATATAAACACCAAACACTTTTGGAATCGTTCAGATCCGCCTCTTCCCGTCTCAGTGCTCCAGCACTTCAAGGCCAACTACTTAATTACGTAATGATAATTAAAGGGGCCACCTACACAGTGCTTGAGTTGCGTTGCCGATTATTAGAAATGCGCGTTTTTTTTTTTTACGAATCCACCAAATGTGTTTCCATTATAACAATGAATGCAAAAAAACCACTTCAGACGAGGTATGAATAATACATACTGTAACGTGGCACGCACACAGTTATAGCCGGCTTTAAGTTAAAACTGCTATAACTTACCACTCGACTAGCTCAAGATGGAGTAACACGAGACTCTGTAAAATGGACGCCAATTAAATATGAAATAAAGTCAAGTTCCTGTGTATTTGTTCTATACTTTTATTTACCAGTTAAGTGACACAGTTCACATACGAAGTTCAGTGTACGAACAGGTTTCAGATAACCAGACATGTGCAGAACAGCGCCACAGTAGTTTACGAATTATTTCATTTCTTAAAAACATGCCCGAAGAAATAACGAATGCAGCGACCTCCCACACCGGCGGAGAAATAATCTAGTAAGGTCTAGTTTGCCAGTGTGGGGGTTAGCGCTAAGCCCGACGCGGCCTAGACGAGCACTAGTTGACGACTGCTTCAGACGACTGACTTGATTCAACTGACTTCAATGGCGACAGGCACATGTGTACTTGTGCTGCCTATCACCCCCCCCCCTATTCCCTGATAAGGGCCTGGCATGCGCTGCCACGCACCACGCTCTCTATTCGTTATCGAAACTGCGTCGTAGGAACTTGTCGAGCAAAACTGTCGACGCAGTCTGAAAAAAGTTAATCTAATGTTGACGCGTAACAAAAACTAAAACTTTCGAAACGGCAACCTGACGCCTGATAAATGTAAAACAGCAAACGTATGCCCGATAAACAAACTATCGCGGTAAAACGAACCACCACTGCTTTTAATTTCAAACCCGATAAAAATATTACGAAGCTTAGCAAAACGAAAGAAAATGAAACACGTGTCCCGAAAATTAAAAATACTGCGTCATTACAATACTCTCGATATATAACGCACATTATGAATGCTATTTCCTCCAACATAGCTAGAAGCTGCTTTTCCACACTACTGTACCCCATAATATACTACTGTGCCCCATAATACACTGCCATACAATACTGGTTGGGAATGTGCGAAACAATTACAGGGACCTGCACTGAACTTTGAACATTTCCAGTAATAAGATGATAGCGTCGCCCCTTCAAGTTCCATAGATACACGCAGCACGACGGAAACCCTGCCCGCCAGTTAAGCGTCTTGCGAGTAGGGGTGATGAGGTGCTAGAAGCGCATGCCAGTGTCGCCCTTATCGCTCGCTTCCTTCTGAGCCTCAAGCGTGCTTAAAAGACGCAAGTAGGCGGTGCACTTAATGTTAACGTTGTTACGGTTGTCGGGTAATAATGTTTACGCCTAGTGCACCACCATCAAATAAAACCAAATGTAACGAATTTATTTTTCTGTAGCATTTTGTGTTTCCAGGTCAGTATAGGTTAATTTACTTTCACATCTACATTTCCGATTTCTACCAAGTGAGTTATTCGCATTAAATTTTGAGACGTCTTTATTCAGAGTTTCTAACAAAGTGAAAGCATGAAAGTGCATAGAAAACAATGACAAGAAATAAATCAGCGAGTACTTGCCGCACACTGGTCAATGTTCTGTATTCTTGTCACTTCATTATGGTTGCCAATGCTACTTGCTGAAGGACAGGTGTGCTAACTTCACAGAGCGCAAAATATAGCAGTTATCTAGGGTATGGAACTATAAATTGAAGCAGTAATACATTCTGTAGTGTTGTGTAGCTGACATTTCAACTAAGCAGCCAATAAAATAAAATAAATGTTGGATTAAAGAAGCAATATGGTTTCCTAATAACATATTGCGACCATCAAAAAATATCTGACAGAGAAAAATTTTGTTATGAAGAAAACATATGAACTGCAATGTATTATTCATAAGGCCAACAGCGCACCTGTATTGGTTATTACTTGCCAGTTACCTACATATATAGAACCCTATATGTATAGAAACATAAACGAACATCTAAAAAAATATATTGCAGAATATTTGTATAGCATATCTCGAAGCTTCATAATAAGGTAGTTAATATGAAGAATAGCCATCTCTGTGAAGGTAAAAATTACTTCCGCATCTATATTAAATACCTTTTCGCAAAAAAGGAATAGCTCATCAATAACGAAAAGAATCTAAACAAATCAACCATTCCTTTCTCTATTTCTGTCAACAATCTTACCACACGAAACATAATGAGAGATATTTTCACGCGTTTCTCTATTTGTCTATTTTGTACAAGTATATTCTGAAACAGTGTTTCTCCTATGTTTATTTTTATTTTATTNCGCGTTTCTCTATTTGTCTATTTTGTACAAGTATATTCTGAAACAGTGTTTCTCCTATGTTTATTTTTATTTTATTTGATACCTCATCTTGATCTTCCTGCACGGTATTGCGCATTGGTTTTTTGCTTAGATTTCCTTTCTGTCTGACAGAANTGATACCTCATCTTGATCTTCCTGCACGGTATTGCGCATTGGTTTTTTGCTTAGATTTCCTTTCTGTCTGACAGAACTATCTTGCGTAGTTTCTTAATGCCTAATAGTTTCTGAATTTAAGGATTTTATTAGTAGTTTGCGGTGGCAATAACACATAACACTGTAGCAACTTACTTATTTTACCATTTTAGCTGCATACCGAGTGATGTTAATTACTTTAACAAAATATTTGTAACATTCACAAAAAAATTAAAGAATGGGCGTACACAGGATTTAATTTGCTGAAGTTAATCACACAAGATTTTGTATCAAGTAATTTTTGTGATTTTAATAACAATTTAGCAAAATATGTATACTTCTCCTCAGTATTTATTTGCAAATATTGGATTTAACTTTGCTGAAGATNAATAACAATTTAGCAAAATATGTATACTTCTCCTCAGTATTTATTTGCAAATATTGGATTTAACTTTGCTGAAGATCAAGCCAACTGCTAATAATAAATTTTAGCAGAAATTATTAAGTGCTTTATTATCGCAAAAGCTAAAACATTGGTATCTAATAATTTTAGATACTGAACAAGTATAATATAATTGCAGTATCGCAAGGCTTCCAGTTGTAAAGTAAAATTTACAGTACTTTAGTGATTTTGCTCGTATGTGTGTTTATGCTTATGCAATTTATTTGCCTGAATTTACAGGATGTTTGCTGGTATGATTGAATGTAAAAATATAAAGCTATGCNATGCTTATGCAATTTATTTGCCTGAATTTACAGGATGTTTGCTGGTATGATTGAATGTAAAAATATAAAGCTATGCTGAATTATTTTATTGACTTGTGGTTTTTGCAGTTTTATAGTAGCTAAAGCTGAAACTGTATTGCACATTGCTTCCCTAGAAATTTGTTCTCATAATACAAAATGTTGTTCTTGTGGAAGAAGGATGCGAGCAGTGCTGTTCTCCCAGAAACTTTGTTCAAGGGGGAATTCCCCAAGCCACAGAGGAGACTCAACAGGCTGCGAGCAATTGGTCATCAGATCAGGTATGTCGGTGAAGTCCGATCAAGTCCAAGTTCCCTCACTTTCCCCTCATGCAATTATAATTTCCCCATCAAATAAATACAACATGTGTGAAACATTTAAAGTAAATTTCATCTACTTTAAAAACTTAGACCTAAAGCAACAATAAAATCTGTAGTTGGGAAAAAAAGTTTTTATAATTGTCTATATAAATCATTTAGTGCATCAAGATATAATCCATTCACGGTTACTTCACACTTTTCTGAAACCCTGCGTAAGTTCTACTTCTAGGATATTCCTCCGCCTCGTGCAAACTAAGTTTAAATAAGTCTAGACAATTACACCAAAGGACAACGCACCGAATCCGTGCGCACTCAGTTGTAATGATATTTTGCATGAGAACTATTTCTTACTAGGCGGTACCAACATACATATTTTTTTCACTGTTTTATTCATATTTATTATAAATGAAATATTATAATTTGTAAATAAAATACAGGTAAAACTTCAATTTAACTAACAATAAGATACTTTCATGTTAACAGAAGTATAAAACGCTTGTGATACATGGCATATTTAGGAAATAACTAAAAGGTGTCATACGTGAGGTGATTTTTCAAATGTTTGATTTCAAAGGGTATGAAGAAACCGCGATTAGACTATATATAATAGTTCCTTCACTATGTACAGATGTGTTGTCTTGTAGTCTGGAGAGTATAGAAGTTTAAAAACATCAGTAAGGTATTTTGGTAATGTTTATCATTTGAGACAGCGTACAAAAACCTGCTCACTGTAAATGCATTGGCGTTTAATTGCAGTACAGTTTAAAAGGTTGAAAATATCAATACATATAATTACAGAAAAAATAGTCCACTTGTTAACTTGTTACATATATAAATGAATATATATATATATTACTTATTTATAAAGAAGTAACCAAGCGTATATACTTGTATGTATATACTTTGTAACCTTATATGTGTGTCCGTATGTGAACCATGTCGCTATCAATGTTGTTCAGTTTCTGAACCATCATTATTTTGCATTTATTCCGTACATACTGAAAATTTATTTTCTCCAGCATTGCTAAGGGAATCTACAGTAAGTGCAAGTTAACCCTAACCACCTCAGTCATGGAGTGACCAAATCTCGTAAGAGATATATTTTGGGGTGTTCCATAACAAGGGTTACATACCCAGGTAAATTATGATCCCTTCCATTTATACTGAGCATCAGAAGACGATACTCCGTATACATTATTTTAGTGCAATCAATAGAAACAATGAATTGGAATTGGAATTGGAATTGGAATTGGAATTGGATTGGGAATTGGGCTTATTAACGTCCCCTGGTATTAAGTCTGAAGACTATCAGGGGACGGCTGATAAACTTACTTATACCCTAACTTAAACTGACACCCATTCCTTAACTAGGATTCGAACCCAGAACCTACAGCACCGCAGGCTGGTCGGCAGAAAAAAGGGCATATTTTAAACCTTATTTCAACCTTAATTTTATGAGGAAATATCACTTTGGCATATCATTGAGTGCCTATCATTTTTTATAATGACCGTAAAACTTATTATTTTACAGTTAGTAGTCTCATAGTACGCTTTTTAACTCATATATATATATATACATACACAAACACACAAGATGCTCGGAAACTATCTGACCAAAGTGTAAGAAGGGGTTATAGAGGGAACTATAATAAACATTTACTGCCATAGAATGTGGGTCCGGAAATGCAGCGTTTAACAGATGGGAAAGACGAAATGAAAGACAGATCAAACGCAATGTAACAAACCATTAATTTTGTCCTGATTTTAAAGTAGATGCTCTAAAGAGCAAACACCAACCTAACACCGTCGGCGCATGGATGCTCGCGGGTGTTGACAAATCTCCGGTGTGTCCCGAACCTCTCCAGCTGCGAAAGCGAGTCCGTCGACGAGTTCTTGCTCGGAGTCGATGGAGGTATCGTGCATGGTGCTCTTCAGGTCCCAACAAGAAGAAATCCCAACATGTCAGATGAACCGATCGTGATGGCCAAGGAACTGGGGCACCACGACCAATCCAACGATGGGGATGAGTAGCGTCCTGGTTGGTCTTGACATCTGCGGGAAAGTGCGCAGGCGCTCCTCATTCTGGAACCAGATTCGTCGTCGAATGAACCCAGGAGCATATCGGCCGGTAATTCCGGCGAGGTCTGTTGCAGGAAGACACATTACGTGCTCCACTTAAGCGAAGAGGTAGGATGTACGGTCCAAGCAAGTAATCGTGCTCTATATGCTCCCACGCATTGTGTCGCATGGGCCCACGCATGAGCATTGCTGCTGATAAACAGGCCATCCCGTGTAAATGTAGCTTCATCCATGAATAACAAGTATGAAGGAAAGTCAGGCTGTAGGGAAGTCTGTTGCATATGCCAACGGGCACATCTTCACGGCAGGGACAATCTTCCACTCTCGACACCTGCACCCGCTGCAAATGGAATTGGTGCATTCCTTCATCATGTAAAATCTCCCATACGAGGGAATACCTCAGACCCAGGCTAGGGGCAGTAGCTCTCATGTTTGTGGATGGTTGTACCTAAACAGCATGTAAAAACATCTTCCACGCGAGGAGTTATGGCCATTCGTGTGCGGCCCACATCACGTCTACTATCGCCAAAGGATCCACTTTCGCAAAACTGCCGGTGCGCACGATCTAATGTTTGCCAATTCTGTTGTTGCATCTTCGGAAATCGTTCCCCATACAACCGTTTTACAGCTTGTATATTTCCATTTGCTGCCCCATGCGTCAGATGAATGTCTGCAAGCTCGGCATTCGTGTAACGATGAACGCTGGTGAAGTTCCCAGCGAGGACTGACGCCTCACAGCGCTGCCAGCGGTTGTCGCCTGACCTACCCAGCGCCACCTACCAGCGTTCAAGCGTGGCATTTCCAGACCCACATTATATACAAATAAATGTTTATTTTGGTTCCCTTTATCGGGGTGATAAAGGTAACTTTGGCCAGACAGTTTCCGAGCAACCTGTATCTAATATATACACTGTGAATATTATATAATGTAGTCAATAAGCTCAGACTTCGAGGAACTCGTAAGTTTATTGCACAAACTCTTCAGACCAAATTTCACTGCTCTAATTCACCTGTCATACTTATCGTGCTCCTCTGTAGTCAACTGGCCAGAGACTGTTTTAGTCACATCTCGTAATGGCAATAAGCTTTGTACATCTTCACACCTGAGAGGCTGTGGTGTTTTCTTTCAGGGGTTGAAATTTTAAAGTGGTTTCCAAAAGCTTTAACACATAGGTATTGAAATCGCATTATTTAGTATCAAAAGCCATCCTGCAGTGGAATGACAGTTGAGATATGTGTTATTCCAAGAAACCGAGTGCACGCATTTCAATAAGTGCTACATTGTATTTTTTGTTTTGTTTTTTGTGCTCATTGCATGCAAATTCATTCTTCACTGGGAGTCTCGAGATTCTAAGATTCGAAATAAGCAGATGTGGTACAGGGCATATGTTTTGCACTTAGACTCGCCTCATAAGCCATCTCTACTTCCAAAGGTGTTGGCACAGANAAAAGCCATCCTGCAGTGGAATGACAGTTGAGATATGTGTTATTCCAAGAAACCGAGTGCACGCATTTCAATAAGTACTACATTGTATTTTTTGTTTTGTTTTTTGTTTTGTCATTGCATGCAAATTCATTCTTCACTGGGAGTCTCGAGATTCTAAGATTCGAAATAAGCAGTTGTGGTACAGGGCATATGTTTTGCACTTAGACTCGCCTCATAAGCCATCTCTACTTCCAAAGGTGTTGGCACAGANATGTGGTACAGGGCATATGTTTTGCACTTAGACTCGCCTCATAAGCCATCTCTACTTCCAAAGGTGTTGGCACAGACTGTTGAGGAAGTTACAACCTCAACAAAGCAATAACACAATGGCTAGCTTTCATCTCTGGGCCAGTTGCCTAAAACCTTTTTGTTGACCCTGCACACATACTTACAGTACACTCTACATTTAAACACAAGGAAGCTTATCACGTATATGCCGTAACTCAGGGGTTCAGTGAAGATGGGTTATCAAGACTGGAGAAAGAGTGTGTGAAATGGAGGTGAAGATTTGCCTAGATTTGCATCCAGGACAGAGAGAGAATGTTCGTATATATAATAATATATCTGTGTAGTGCCCAGCAGATATCTAGGCTTGTCTCAGAGGAAGGACGCATGGCAAGCATCGCAAGTAGTGGGGGGGGAGAGAGCTGCCTCACGATCATCAGATAGTGCGTCCTTATTGCTGTCACCGAAGACCGGATCTTAAATATTAAATATCAAATTTTGTTGGATGGCGCATATGCAGCCGGGCCGTTCTGTTGTCGCTCAGCTACAGACTTGTACGTGGTGGACCACACATCAGCGAGCATGAAGGATCTCGCTTACCCAGATGTCTGCAGGGCACTGTATGTCCGCTTTCATCCATTCGGCATCGAATGCTCTGCAGTCCCGGGATGATACAATCACTCATTGAAATCTACTTGCAAATGTTTAGCACTTCGTTCAGGCATTCTGCAGAGTGTATTCGGGTGATGTTTAAATTTCTCTGGCGCCACTTTTCCAGTGTGCATTAGGGTCCAAAATCACCTATTTGACAAATGCTCACTTCATTTCATAATTGCTACATACCACATCCTAGCGGTTCACGATGAATTCAAGAGATACTGGTTATGTTCTGATAGTCTTTTTTACCATTTACAGGTATGCAAATGAACTTTAGGAAAATACAGTATACAATATGCAATATTGTGTGTTTATGGGAAAGGTAGAGTGCAGATATTTGGGTTGATCTCAAAAACGAGATCTTTAGGGCCGGTAAGGGTGAAGCGAGTTGAATACGGTGCAGCGTCGGAGTGCAAGGGCTTGGGAAATGGGAGATCCCCGAGAAAACCCACTGACCAGCAGTATCGCCCAGCACGATTCCCATGTGCGACTACCGGGAGTGACTGCCCCGGGAATCGAACCCGGGTCACCTTGGTGGAAGGCGAGTGCTATATACGCTACACCACCGTGGTGCTGAGCCCAGACGGGGGCGGGGGACTTTGTCGCAGGTTCCTGCGGCGACTGGAGCAGGGTCTACGACGGCGCGAGGTGATGGCGAGTCCCTCGGACAGCGTGGACAGTTGCGCCGACGAGGAGGACGACGAGGAGGAGGGTCCGTCGCCCACGCTGTCGCCACTGCTGCCACAGCCAGCGGCCGGTGGGGCGCTCAAGAGCAGGCTGAGGATGCGAGGGTCCCGCCAGAGGACAGCGCAGGGCTGGCAGATGCTCCCTCAGGAGGACCACTACGGGCTTCCTGGCTCTTTGGAGGGCGTGTAGGCGCTCCTGGTGGAACCACGCTGGGTGTGATGGCCACGTGCTTCCTTCAGAGACACCTCCTGGTGGAACCACGCTGGGTGTGATGGCCACGTGCTTCCTTCAGACACACCTCCTGGTGGAACCATGCTTGGTGTGATGGCCACGTGCTTCCTTCAGACACACCTCCTGGTGGAACCAATGACCCAGTAGCAGCTCCTCGCAGAGGGCTTCTGGATGGTCAGACCTTTATCTCCATCAGTACGCCTGAGCCACTCTTGCTGCTCTAACATGTTCTTCCCTCTAGCTCGATCGCCTACGATTCATTGACTCTACTGTTGAGTACTTCTTGTTTAGACACACTCCTCCAGGTCATGTCACATGATCTGTGCCCAGTCATCGAAGAAAAGAAGAACAATGCTTACGATCCAGCGACTCTACTGTTAAGCGCTTCTTACGTTGCCAGACTCATTCAGGTGAGGTTACGTGACCTGTGGCCCGGTAACCGAAGAATACAAGAACAATGCAAACACCCAAACGTATCACAAAATTAACGTTTTTGCCAGCCATGCGAAGGTGTTGGTAGTGCAAAAAGCCCAAGCGATGCACAAGTCGGCGTAAACCATCTAAGAATAATTCATTGGCCTGCTGTCTCAGACTGGGAGGGTCCAAAGGTGGTCACATGTTCCAGAATGTACACGAGGTATATCAAAACATTTTCCTGAATGCTGTTCACTTCATTGTGGAATAAATGTGAAGCAGATTGGACGCACTTTTATTCAGAGTGACTTTCTAAATTCAAGCGGTTCAAAGTGCAGGAATAGAGTGAGGAAGCTCAAGGTTGAAGGCCACGGTCAACATTGTTCCAATGCCAGCGATTGTAACATGAATGTCTAGAGTCGAAACGTGTTTTGGTGATTGGTCTGATTATTTCTCTGAGCTGACACCCCATGTGTCTAACAACCAACAGTCTATTTTACACGCATGCATCGGTTATTTAAGCTCTGTAGCGAATACGGGACTGACTCTGCGTGTTTTCAGGTCGAATAGTGTGTGTAATTGTGTCCTGTATTCTATAACTGAAGAAGTTTTGCAAATACGAGCCTAATAAATTACGGTTCTCTACATCAGACAAGGGGCAGGAACTGAATTTAGAAATGTGGGTATAAATTCGCGTGATGAAAATTGAGAGTGGAGGGTTATGGAGTACAACGGAAAATTTATCAATGATCATTCCTAAGGAAAAATCTAAAGTTAATACCACGATACAGGTGGCTGAAAGAAAATGAATAATACATGAAAAGCAAAAGATGTGTCGTGTGCGAGGGGCTTCGATTCTGCAGGGTTACACATGTCAGATATGAAATGTGGAAGATGACAATTTGTGAGAACGTGGAGCGGTTACTATTGTTCCCGTAACCATAGATGGTTAGTGGCCTAAAATGCACGGGAGTCTGTGCATTTTGGTGAAAGCAGCAGCTCAAATAATTCTCTCGAGATGGGATCTCCAGCTTATGCATCAGCACTGCATTACGACTGCGGAGACTTTTCCTGATTGTTTCAACACCTCTGCCCACGTGGCTCCTTCTACGGATTTCAATTTAAAGCGTTCGTATTGATCTGTTCAGTTCCTCTCTTATATATTTATATGTATGTATTTTTATGTTTCTTCCTTGGTACACTGAAAATAGGTTTGTTAGAACAGTTTGAGAGATCTTAAAGCGAATTATTCATCTCGTTAGAGTACGTATTAATCCATTGGCCATTAAATTTAATTTTACAAAATGAATATTTTTATTTCCGGTAATATATGGGATATAGAAAAAAATACGAGAGTTTTTATAAGTTTCCAAATAATACCAAGACTACCTAGGCGTAGTTAATAGTTTTTTCTAAAAAATTTAGAATAAATAATGCTCCTATGTCGTCAGCATATTTTGAGATGTAGCAGTCTCGATGCATACCCTGCTTGCCACTCCACGAACAGCTAAGCTTGGCAGAGAAAGTCTGGCATATACCTACTACTTTCCTCGGTAATAATGAAGATTTTGTACGCAGACAGTTGGTGTGTGGTCAAAATAATTTCCTAAAAAAATTTGCCATAGATCTATTTTTAGACTTAGAGACTTGTAGTCACTTTCTCATGAATTAGAAATGCTGCTAGAATCAACTGCAGTAATTTCTCTCTTATGTGATGAGAAATCCAAGAATTATTTTTATACATTGGGTGTGCAGGGTGTCGTGATTTGCTATCTATAAATAATATTCTAGGTTTTTTTTTTTTTTTTTGCTGCGATCTGGTAATCGATTTCAGAATGTTATCCAAACGACACCAAGTGTTGCAGTAAAAAAAAATGATCGCCCAGATAATAAAGTACTACCACAAAATCTCTAACTAGATGCTTCAACCACTCATGCTAGAACGTTGACAAATAATTCACATCATCACAAATAATGGGCCGAATTAAAATATGTATTCACTTGAGCGAGAACTGCAAACGTTGTAGTATACGTTACTATTTTCTAGCACAAAATTTTTTTCACCGCAAATTTGTTGCACCTTGTACGCCAAATCACAATTGTAGGGTTTTTGAAACTTATTAATAATAAAAACTAACCCATCTACCGAAATGAGCTAATTAAGATTGAAAAAAAGATGCCATAAGTTACTTAAAGAACTAGTTTCAATCATTCTATGAAAAGTTTTCGCAATTCTTAAAAACTGCTCAAAATAAGGACAGTATTGCTAATTTGATTTGTATCAGTCTATGGCTTTTTATCAAATAAAGTTCGCTAAGCATACCTTTAAATTGAGTTATACCTGACTTTGTCACCCTTGTTATATATTTTTTTTTTATGTTTTGTTTATTTTATTTGTACGTGATTTTGACGTGACATGGTGAAAAACTATGTGATTANATCAAATAAAGTTCGCTAAGCATACCTTTAAATTGAGTTATACCTGACTTTGTCACCCTTGTTATATATTTTTTTTTATGTTTTGTTTATTTTATTTGTACGTAATTTTGACGTGACATGGTGAAAAACTATGTGATTAAATTTTTTTATGCGAGGAAAGAGTATTTTTAAGTAATGTCTAAAATTTGAACGATATTTGGTACAATTATAAAACAATGAATTTTTTGGTGTCCAGCTCCCTTAAGGACGAAATGTAGCCTACGTTTTGGTCGGTAATGCCCTTACGTACGTGCAATGCTCAACAGTTTGAGAGGTCTGTGATAGATTTTCTCTCTTATAGCAATGGTGTCAAATTTTTGGCTTTTTTTCTCACTTAAAACAACTTTGTTCTGGCATCCCTGTTTTCAGTCCTGTGATTCGTCAAGCATGCCGTGTGTTCAAATTGAAAAATATTCATTCCTATCGGGGAAATTGTTCGCTATGGAAACATCTTGATTATTAATAGGAAAACTTTGTAGATATACTTAATAAAGCATACTATACTAAATAAAAAAATAATCCATGTGTAGCTAATATGTAGCTGTTATGTAAGAGTTGATCACAATTTTGTCTTCATAAAAAGAAACGTTTCCAACTCTCACGTTTAAGGCTACTGCCTACCTGGAAAATTTCAATTTGTAAATCAGGGAATAAGAGCGACACTGACATAAGTATTACATTTCTAGTAGCCTCTACGCGCAGGGCATTCGACTTTCTTGCAGTTATTCCATCGCCAATTATTACTTTAAAAATAATAACGATACAAACACGCTACTAACAGCTCACGTACTGGGTAGGTAGGAGCCTTAACAGCACAGTGTAGACATTTATACGAGTTTGGAACGTAGGTTTGTTTGGACATTAAATTTAGCACCATTATAATTTTATTGATCGTTTCTTTAATTGTGTATAGCTTAGATACCTCTAGATACAGTATATTATGTTAAATATGACAAATCTGTGTCACAGTTCATAATAATTACATTCATATTTCTACAAAGTACAGTGTTGAAATAAGCAATTACTATGCAAGTTATCAATTTTAAACTCATAATTGTAATAATGTAAGTTGAAAGTTTATTCTGAATATGAAAGATATTGTAGAGAATAAATTTGGTCTAACTAGTGCCAAAGTTTTCTCATGTAACTGTTATTACATTTATCATGTAGATCGGCTTGCGGATTAATTTTACAAAGAGTTGTAATCTTTTTATTAACATAGTACTATGTGGTTAATTATTTATGGAGTATTTTGATGTGGATAAACTTTTTATGATATTGTTCACCGACAAGTTTGTCATCCGTTATATGTTGTGGGGTAAAAAATGTCTGCCGGAAATTGATGTTTGTTCACTTTGCACTTATACGCAAATCCTGACACTGCTGTCCCGATCTCTGAAACAACTGTTCTGGGCGCGATGTGCTTTCTGATTGCTATTTTATTAACGGTGCCTTTATTGAACAGTTTTAACAAATCATGTTCATTACTGCTTAAAAAATTTATATAAAACATTTGCCGCTATTGTTACTTCGGTTTGATTACTAGATCCCACTTTCAGAAGTCTTAAATCCTCCTTACTTATGAAACATATGGTCACAATTAGTTTCAAACCTTGCGTAAAATTTTCTGCGTGAGAGACAATTTATTAGAAGACGCGTGTCCATTTTCTAAAAAAAAAAATCTTCGTGCTCATTGTAAATTGTACCTGATACAAAGTGTTAATTAAGCAAACTTTAGTGAAAAAAATTCCTTTATATCTGTTGTCCAGAAATCTTAAAAGCTTGATATTATTTTCATGGTGTTAAAGAAAAATGTGTGTGAAAGATGCTTGCTTCAATTTCTTTCAGTGTTATTGTAATTCCCGGAAAAGTAATGATAGAACTTTCCCTGGAGTAGTTTTAAGTCTGTGACTGCCTATAAAAGATCAATTCTCTACCATCTACCATGTACTGTCGTTCATTCTATGTGATGGAACTGAGTAACACCAACGAACTTCAGCACAAATAATCAATATGACTTACAGACTAAAGTGATTCCTAAAGTACTGTAAAATACATATTTTGAAGCTAGAGCTGAAACACTAGTTTTAGCAAGTGTTGCAGAAAGAACTTATGAGGAAATGCTTAGTGTTTTAGATGATTTCTAACTGAACAAAATTAGTAGATATACTTATTTATCACTGCCATAAAATTATTTCAGGTAAATAATTATGGCTTCCGCCCTTATTTTTTATTAAATTTCGTAATGTGGACTCATGATTGGTTTTAAGTGAAAGATTATTAATTATCACGTCAAAATACAGAAAAAATATAACCTTGATGCCTAAACCTAGAAGTCTTCAAAGAATTCTATATGAAGTGTGTAATGAAAAAATGGAATCCATGGCAGGTGTGTAATAATAATTACAATCAAGATCTCTTACAGGTGTGTATTGTATGTGTTCATGTTTTTGTTAAACATTGGCACCTCAAATTTACTAATGTTTTCCCTCTTCCAAAAATTATTTTTCTCTGTTAAAAAATGTTTGCATCAGTAACACAATACCAGTAGAGTGTAAACTCAACATTACCATTTTCATTCAATTTGACGTGATAATAATATATCATTAGAAAACCAGTCGTGCTTACATCCAATTACTCTTAATTAAATAAAAATCATGATTGCCCCAATTACATCTATGGAATAATTATATGACAGAGATAGACTTTCCAGTAGCCACTTAATTTCGTTTGAAGAAACCTTTCTCAGTCTATCATTGATCTTAAATACTTCCTGTAAAAGTTATAGTATATTTGAATTTCGTTTTAATCTTCACAAGTGTGAAGTGCCCTTATACTATGTGTACATTTATCTTATCATAAGACTATTTTTATTCCCATTTTTATTTTAAACTTAACTCACGGTCGTTTTATTTTCGCCAGTTGAGATATTTTGAGATGGTATAATATTTTTAGTTGCACGTGAATTTTTCAATTTACTAGAAACCTCTTAAAATTAGTTTAAAGTAGTTTCTAAAAATTAAATACTTTTAAATGAGACAAGTACGCATGTACAAATGACTTCATTTCTTATAATAGGTTTGAGGTGTAAAATAACTTGTGTGACTAATAATTGTGATGAATTGCAATTTATAAATTTTAGTTCAATTAAAAGTTTGCACATCATTTTTTTTTTATATTTTTAAGCAAAGAGAACTGTAGTTAAATTCAACATCATTGTCAAATTTCTGCCGAATTGAAAGTGCATTTCATTTCATGCTTATTTGACTTTTGCACTAATTGACACATGCGTTAAAATTTTGTTGAATTTATAGAGCCTGGTTTAAATTTCTACCTGAATACATCACCGAAAAAATTCGTGGGGCAATAAATTATTTCTCTAAGCCTGAATATAAACTATGGTCGTCTTATTTCATAGGTAATGTTATTTTTGACGTATTTTTGTGTGTGTAATCTGCGGGTGCAGTTTGTCTGTGTTACTCAGTCACATTCTGTATACAGTCGAGTACAAAATTACAATCTATCTAAACTAGCGTGGACTGTTTTTCATACGCTTTGAAGAGCATGGGAAGCAGAAGACATTGCTTTGGGTACACACACACGCGCTCACACACACACGCACATACACACACGCACACGCACACACACACGCACATACACACACACCGCACCCACACGCACACACGCACATACACACACGCACATACACACACGCACACGCACACACATACCTATGGAGACAAGCTGTTGAGGGTCATTATAACATTCTCTACTAGTAAGCTACCACGTGTTGGTGACTACTAGATGTTCTGCAGCTGTGCTTGAATGCTTTTAGCGCCAGACTTTGCGTCCTCTATTCGCTACGCATGTTTGAATGGTGAAGTGTAGTTGTTATATCGGCTCCCGATATTAGCAGCCGCCCAAATCTCTGCACTTCACTACTTGTTACACCAGCAATTAGTTCCGAAATCCCTTAAGAATATTTTATATATTTCATGGTACAAGCCAACCGGAAGCCACTGCTGCAGAGGAGGAAAATATGGGAATGCGGTCTTTCCCTACACAGGAAAAAAAAAGTATTTGCAAGACAATCCGATGAATTGCAGAAGCTGACTTGTTGCTCCATAACAAAACGTCACACAAACAATTTGGGAAATTCACTTAATTAGTTTTATTTCCCATTACTACGCACTTAATTTGGAGACACAAACTCGCTTTTTATCAGTAAGAAGGGAATAAATACGTCTTTCTTGCTTCCACGTTTTCTTCAAAGTGTAGAGACAATCCTCAAGTATACACTAGATTTTATTAATTTACGTTTCTGTCTTTAATAGTTCTCATTATAGTTAACTTTGCAATTTCAATAACATCATTTTTATTTGTTTCTCAAAATAATTGATTGAGGAAATAAAACAATTAAAAATATAATATTGTATATTGACAACTAAAAAACATTTTACAGCTTAATTTGGTTCAAACTAATGTACATGGATAGAAATCATATAGATATTTATGAATGAGAATGTAGTTCGTAATATTTCCGAAGTGTATGAAGTTTGGTATTATTTTATTGTAGTTTATGATACCAATTGTTGTGTCAAAATGTGTTTGCTTGAAATGCTGCTTCAAGTGTACATTATCTTATATTTTCAATTCTGAGGGGAAACAAACCTAGTTTATGTTAAGAAATAATCGTTTTCCAACATTATTACTACAGCTTATATGCTACATTGTTAGCCTCCAGAAAATACTTGCGTTGTTAACTTTTTGCCGCGTTTTAAAAAACATGTCTGAAGTTGAGTTGGCTATGCACGTGGTGTGAATAAAGTCTATTTTTGTGAAGATATATATGTACTGTATTAATATAATTTACGTGGCTAAGATAATGCCGTACTGGGTGCGTATCTGCAGTTTCAGCTGTGCATACGTCGTGGTAGGTATTTGTAATGGTTCAGCTGTTTGTCAGAGTTTCTGTGATGTCTTTGAAGTTTTTCTAAAGCAATATCAAGTGCACTATATAAATTTCCTGGACCAATCTGTTGTCTCGTGCGGCTGTATACTTATATATTACTATACAGTTTTCTACAATATAAGGGATTAGGTTTAATTTGAATGGCATGGGAATACTTTCAAACTTGTGGTGTTCTAGTTGGGTTAAGACGCTACATGTCGGATAATTGCGTCATTATTTAGGACATAGTTTACTCTTGATCAAATATTATCTTGTCTACACGAATAATACGGGTACGGTTGAGCAATGACTTGTGAACCTCGTTAAGATAACCGACTATAATTTACTATGAGAAATTATCCCAAGCTTCAAATCTGTCTCGCCAGATGGGTTACGTTCATATTCAGTATATGGAGGTCTGTGATAAAAGCACAAATAAGAATATTTCAAAACTCGATGATCTCGAAGCACTTCTGCCAGGCTAGTCAATCTTCGTAAATATGTTTGTAACGGTTAAATTTACTTGTTATCCCAAGAATTAGTTCCAAAATCACTTGAGAATATTTCATAGTTTTGCATAAATGTGGCTTTAATAATAAATGACGTAACAAGATATGTGTTTTCCTTCTCCTAACATCATTTCCCTTCATTTCTAACTTAAGTACCATTCTGCTGCAGACTAAGAAGGTTCTGTATATTAATACGTACGTAACAGTCCAACTCTTAATAATGTTGCAATATATTTAATGTAGTTTTTGACTGTTTGAAATACACAATCAATGAGAACTGCACATTTCCTGTATCGTATAATCATTAATCTGAAACCTGTGAAACGTTGTTGGGAAGAGTGCACTGTGTCTCACTTGATGCACATTAGCATACGACTGAATGTTCGTGCGCACGGCACTCAAGCCATTCTTTTAAAAAGTGCTCGTGGCGGAGCTGGTTCCATAAGAGTTTTCGTTCAGAAACCTTGCTGAACTATTTCAGTGTGTACAATCATATGCGTTATTGTTTGATGTAATTTTGATATGTATTTTTGTTCAACGTTTAAAAATAAAATTATATTTGCACTGCAAAAAAGTCTGTCTTTTCTTTATTTAACAATCTCAGCACAATCATTATGGTATCAGCACATTAAACATTTACATTAATTTATTGCAACCTAGCTGTTAAATGCCATAAAGATATGTTTTACCTTATGTTTTGGCTTTTGAAAGTATGTTCTACACTGTGGGAAATACTTAACATCTCCATAAGGGATATACACAGAGGTGACAAACGTCATGGGATAGCAATATGCAAATATACAGATGGCAGTAGTATCGCGTACAAAATGTATAAGTGGGCAGTGCATTGGTTGGGCTTTCATTTGTAGTCAAGTGATTCATGTGAAAAGGTTTCTGACGTGATTGTGGCCGCACGTCGGGATTTAACAGACTTTGAACGCGGAATGGTAGTTGGAGCTAGACGCACGGGACATTCCATTTCGGAAATGGTTAGGGAATTCAACATTCCGAGATCCACAGTGACAAGAGTGTGCCGAGAATACCTAATTTCAGGCATAACCTCCCACCATGGACAACGCAGTGGCCGACAGCCTGCCCTTAATGACCGAGACCAACGACGTGTGCACAGAATGATCAGTGTTAACAGACAAGCAACACTGCGTGAAATAACCGCAGGAATCAATGTGGGACGTACGACGGACGTGTCCGTTAGGACAGTGCGGCGAACTTTGGCTGTACTGGGCTATGCCAGCAGAAGACCGACTCGAGTGCCTTTACTAACAGCACGACATCGCCTGCAGCGCCTCTCCTGGGCTCGTGACCATATCGGTTGGACCCTAGACGACTGGAAAACCGTGGCTTGGTCAGATGAGTCCCGATTTCAGTTGGTAAGAGCTGATGGTAGGGTTCGAGTGTGGCGCAGACCCCACGAATCCATGGACCCAAGTTGTCAACAAGGAACTGTGCAAGCTGGTGGTGGCTCCATAATGGTGTGGGCTGTTTTTACATGGAATGGACTGGGTCCTCTGGTCCAACTGAACCGATCATTGACTGGAAAGGGTTATTTTCAGCTCCTTGGAGACCACTTGCAGCCATTCATGGACTTCATGTACCCACACAACGATGGAATTTTTATGGATGACATTGCGCCACGTCACCGGGCCACAACTGTTCGNTGCGCCATGTCACCGGGCCATAACTGTTCGCGATTGGTTTGAAGAACATTCTGGACAATTCCAGCGAATGATTTGGCCACCAAGATCGCCCGACATGAATCCCATCGAACATTTATGTGACATAATTGAGAAGTCAGTTCGTGCACAAACTCCTACACCGGCAACACTTTCGCAATTATGGACGTCTATAAAGGCAGTATGGCTCGATATTTCTGCTGGGGACTTCCAACGACTTGTTGAGTCCATGCCACGTCAAGTTGCTGCACTTGGCCGGGCAAAAGGAGGTCCGACACGATATTAGGAGGTATCTCATGACTTTTGTCACCTCAGTGTATGTGTATGTATGTATGTATTCAGTATATATAAGTAGCGAAGATGCGGGGACAGGATTCGGAGCTCGGAGCCACCAAGACACATCGGTTGTCGAGGCGGCGTGGGGTGGCCATGTTGTGATGAAACCCGATCACCATAGATAACACGTGTGTCCTTTACCTTGACCCTATGCTTGTAACCTTAAATGATCATGAACCATATTTTTTTTTAAATACCGCAAAAAAAAATATTTTAGAAATTGAGGAACATATAATGTTACCCTGCCCTCCCCTTGCTCGCCCAAAACCGACCCTAACCAACACACCCACGCCCTACCTCCACCCACCCAAGCATAAGAGATTAAAGAAAATTCGCAAAAAAATTGAAAAAATTTCTAAAACTCGAGGAACATAAAATGTTGTCTAACCTAAGGGCATCGAAATATCACGTGACCGTGCCACCGTAGTGAACATTTGAATGGCGAATGGTCTGACGGGTACTGCTCGAGTATGCCTATATAGGACGGTCTAGTGAGGAGCATGAATGAACTGACTTCAACAAAATGTCGTTGGCAATAGGGGAAGTTGCACCAGCATGCTGCCAGTACAGCTGTCAGAACCGGCTGCAAAATATCACGCATCAGTTTTGTTTTTAAAAACATTTGATTAATTCTTAGTTACTACAAAACTAAAAAAAATGTACTTACATAATAATAGTTATGATACAATATATATTAATTTAAAATACATATTAACGTTAGCTTTATGTGCACGCAAGAAAATATTCGCAAAACATATAATTATTTTCAGTTATTTTTAATATGTCAATCACCCTTCGTCATGTGAATAAAAAAATGTTTCACAAAGATTTTAGACATCTAAAAAAATTTACTTTCATCGTGTACGCTAAAGTCGCACATGGACTAAAACAGGTACTTTATGTAGTGATTTTCAGTGTGTAAAAACATTGATTGTTCATCCAGAAGGGAAAATAACAGATCTAAATTTCAGCTTTAAAATGTTAACATGTGTTCTTCAATAAAAAAATACAACATGCACTCGCAACTCATTTATTTGCTGCGAATGCTCGTATCGGATATCTCAAAACTTACTTCTTTCAGTAAACTATGGGGAAAAACTTAAGAAGAAGTTGTAGCTGTAGGGAACATACCCACCAACATATGAGATACCATACATTCCTCCACACTGCTCAGGCTCACTTATGAGCTGACACAAAAATACTTGCCAGATTGCACATGCCTAGGATATGAACTAGAAGACCTTGTCCTTCAGCTCTGTGTGGAGTAACTCAAGCCAGCACAGCAGTAAAACAGACTCCGGTATTTTGAATTTTCCATTACCATACATTCACCTTAATAATCTGCTTGGTTTTATTCTAGTACGAAACTACAAAACATGAGCGAATCATTGGGCTGCATTATTTTAATGCAAGATGCGAGTACATAACGTCTGACTGAAACAAAATTACCTAGATTACAATGGACCGAAAATATATTTCAGCTATTCTTATAAAACTGTAACTTAACTAAGATAAGGCGGTACCTGAAAAAATTTACAGCATTCCGAATAAATATGTTTGTACATGACGCTGCTGTGAAGAACTTAGCCAGTGACTCAGGTCTCGTACACATGAGCCATAAATCTGAACTAAATTAAGTCCAAGTTTTTCAACAATTTTCTTAAACTTTTGCGAGGTAAAATAACGTAAGTACCGTCAGCGATACGTAAGTGGATGTAGGACAAATTCCACAAGGTTGAGTACGGATTTAAGTAATAGTGAAGCAGTGTGTAGCTGCGAAGCGAGAGTGTTGTCTTGGGAAATGGTGACTGCGGTAACTGGGTCTACGTAAGGAAGAGCAGTGACTCGCGAATGGCTCCAGTGGAGGTGTGTCACAGCAGAGTGAGGCAGCCTGCAGGCGAAGACAGCGGGACATCACGCGGGGTCCTGCGTCAAGCTGATGGTCTCCATGCTGTCCCTCCGGGAACGGCGGTTCACCTGGCTCGTGATGGCGCCCAGCAACCTCTCAGTAACGCTCCTCGGCCGGTCTGTCGGCGTCTGCGGCTGGCTCCCCCCACTGCTCGTCTCCAGGATCGTCGGCAGTCCCTGCGAACCGCTACTCTCGCAGCCGAGTGTAGCCTGCTGTTCGCCATCTGCAACGTTTCCTCCCTTCACGCTCCAACCCGCGGGCCCCACAGGTATCACTACACTACGCTGTCGCAATGTAGCGGAAATATGGGGGCCCATTCCTGAGTCACAATAGAGTTACCAATTTCCTAGTCCCACCACAGTAATCAGTTTCTGAGTGCCAACACAGTTATCAACTCCTGATCTCAACACAGTAATTAGTTTCTGAGTGCCAACACTGTAACCAATTCCTGACTCCCAACATAGTAACCAGTTCCTGAGTCCCAACATAGTAACCAGTTCCTGAGTCCCAACACAGTAGCCAGTTCCTGAGTCTCAACATAGTAACCAGTTCCTGAGTCCCAACACAGTAACCAGTTCCTGAGTCCCAACACAGTAACCAGCTCCTGAATTCTGTCACAGTATCGAGCTCCTAAGTGCCAGCACAGTGAAATGTTCCTAAGTACCAACACAGTAACCAGTTCCTTAGTCCCAACGCAGTAACCAATTCCTGAATTCCATCACAGTGCCCAGTTCCTGAGTGCCAATACAGTAGTCTCTTCCAAAGTCCCAACTGAGTAACCAGTTCCTGAGGGTCAATGCAGTAACAATTTCTAAATTCCCAACACAGTAAACAATTCCTGAGTCGCAACACAGTTACCAGTTCCCGAGTCCCAACACAGACTGTGTTTACCAACATATCTGTCGAAACCTAATGGCTTGAATTCTACGTATTCTCAGCTGTTCGTGCGGACACATGATTTAAATAAACATTAATAACTCACGAATCTGGATACATCCTAATAGATTTGTAACAATATGTAAGGTGTCAAACACACTTGTGTGTAGTTTGGCAATGTTCATTTTTCCTACTGCATTTATTTAATTACAAAAATATTTGCGCATGAACCCAGGTAACTGAATCTTTAATATAAGGTCTAGAAAAAAATATTTTAATTTAAATAATTAATTTTCTACATTTTTGCTTGTTACTATGGAAAAATCTCTTCTATAGTCATGTCATTTCCTGAAAGAAAAATTGCTGAACAGCTAATGGAATAGAGTCTAAGGGAAAGCGCGATGAAGGAAGGCCCAGGAAAAGACGGCTGGAATGGAAGACAGAAGAGGCTACAACATAACGAAAAGGAAAATTACTGGGAGTGGTTGCTGGAGAAGGAATTAACAGGCTACAACGTGAAAAGAAGTGAGAGGATGGACTAAAGTGGAGGATGGAAGAGGCTACAGCACCCTGAAGAGGAAAGGTAGTGAGAGTGTTTGCCAGGGGGAAGAAAGGAACAGGCTTCATTGTGAAGAGGAGAAGTAGCAAGAGGAGGGACTAAAGCTGTAGACGGAAAAGGTTACAGCACCCTTAAGAGGAGAAATAGTGAGAGCAATTACTGGAGAAGAAAAGAACATACTACAATCTGAAAAGAAATAGTGAGAGTTCAGACTACAGCAGAAACTGGAAGGGGCTACAACACTTTGAAGAGGAGAAATAGTGAAGGGATGTATTAAAGGCTACAAGAGGCTACAGCGCCCTGAAGAGGAGAAGTAGTGCGAGGAGGGACTACAACACCCTGGAAAGGAGAAGTAGAGAGAGAAGGGACTACATCGAAAGATGGAAGATGCTAGAGCTGCCTGAAGAGGAGAAGAAGCGAGAGCTGGGAGAGGAAGGAAGGGAGGAAGGAGGGGCATGCCTCACCCTGGATGTCCTCGCCCTTGATGTCGGCGAGGTGCGGCAGCCAGGAGTTCCTGGCGGAGCGTGTGGATCCATGCCGCATGGAGCGCGACAGCGGGTGCAACCGACTCAGCCTGGAGGACGGCTTGCGTTGCAGCACCGTCTGCTGTTGCTTCTGGAAGCCCAGCAGTGCCTGGATCACCTGGTCGAGAGCGTTGGGGTCGGTGAGGGGTGGCATCGCCGCCTCCGTGCTGCCCCCAGCTACCGCCGCCGCCGCCGCCTTCCCGGGTCCTGACACCCCCAGACCCAAGCTGTGCAGCACCTGGACGAGCACCACAGCATTGAAGCAACCCGCATCTGTTCGATTCTCAGTTATACAGATGCTCCTAGGCCCTGCTTAGATTCCTCTTCCTTCTTATGGTGTTTTATGTTTGGCTTAATGGCTCATCAATGGGTGAGCGATTATAGAGTGATCCAGTTTCTCGGGCGATAGGGAGTGTTGGTGGAATCTATCATGGTCTGTGGGTAAGGAGTCATCTTGGCATTCGCTTGGAGTATTAGGAATCTAACCCAGGTCCTCGTGAATGTGGGTCCGGTGTTTTACCACTGCGACACCTCAATCGGATTCTCTCCTAATTATGTAACTCTTAGAAACATTATTCCATAACTTTCTCGCATGAGTAGAAAACGAACAAAACCCGATATCATTGGCCAAAAGTTTAAAATTGCATTTCAATATGATACATCAGTACACAGAGCTATTTTACCTGATATGCTATACATGTTACTGTAAGTAATGGGGTAGGAGTTTATGTTACTATACTTGCACTTACGAGCTGGGATTATTTTTTCAAAGATGGGGGTTTTAAAAGGGTTCACGCTACATCAGAGCATTCACAAGTGATGTTGAACTCAACTGGTGGAAATAGGCACGACAACCACCATTGAGATGACAAATAATGTATAGTATGTCTGGAAACAGTAATTATTTAATAGTTTATTTAATATTTTGAAGAAAAGTTTAGAAATGCATACATTAGAAAAAAATTTTAACTATGCTATGGCTAGTTTGAGAACATGACCATACACATAGGGCAATGTTACTAGACCATCTAGTTGGTAAGATGAGCACCCGGGCCTGGCAAAATATTCATACAACACCCACATGCTTCACATGCTGTTACCTAACGAGAATCTTCACGATTAATTATTGTCAGCCATATGCTGATCTGTCAATTAGAAAATTAAGATAGAATTTATGGAAAAATGGAGTTTGGTGTGTGAGTGTGGACGTTATGTTGCTGTTACGAATCTTAAGGACCAAGCTGGCTGAGAGAGAATAAATTAATCGCCAAAAAACTTGGTAAGCCAGGTTGAATCACTGATTGTGACAAAGTATGGTGAGTTTAATCTGAATAGTATCATAGATCAAAAGTTGCCAAGTTAAAAGTGATAATTTGACCTGTCTTTGTGAGCAGAGGAAAAGTTGGCTTTAAAAAGTATGAATTACTGAAGTTTTTATCAAACTTGACGACTCTGAATATCACAGCAATCACAATACAAAACATGGTTTATGATTGAGTATGTGTCATTGATTTTCCGGTCATGCTCAGAAAGAGTGAATGGCTGGATACCGTATAATTTTGTGTTATAAGACTCTGTCAAGTTAGACTCCAAAGTACTTTGCATTCTCTTTCAGAGGTTATTTGTACATTGGCTGTTGTCACGGACTGAACTCATTCTGTTTATCCCAGTCACATAAAATGAAGCCACCAGAGTGATGGAAATTTACTATTGGTTCTGAGTTCTAAGCGGCATTTCAGATGAGCAAAGGTTCAATGGCACGCGTTGCACTAACTTATACTTGTATGTCATCTACCTTGGTACCGAACTATGACGCGAAATGGTAGGGTCCCTATGAATACTACTTTTAATGGTAACACAAAACATTAGTAAACGTGTGAGAAGCAGTGATCGTTTCACCAGTCTCGGTGAGTGTGGATAGCACACTGATTACAATACCAAACTTGTTGAACAAGTATGTAGGAAAGATGGTGAGAGCAGGCCGAGTATGTGAAAGGCATTATGGAGAGACGAGGCTTAGCGGGAGGGCGGGCGGCACTCACGTCAGTGGAGCTGTGTGCGTAGCTGCACCTCTTGACCTTGCGGAATGTCTCGTCGTCCACGGCCTCCCTGACGGCCGCCTCCAGGGTCTCTCCTAGGTCCTCCGCCGGGATCTGCCGCAGCTCCTGCATCATCCTGCACATCACAGTGACACGCTATCACTCACTCTCGCCTGACCTCTCTGTTCTGATAGGGAACTGAGGACACTGCCGTCAAAGTTTTTAAAGAATATCATGACAAATTGCATTTATTTTTGACATAATATCAAATAATTCTTACGTATAAGCTACAAAGCCAAAGTGAAGCAAAGGGTGATTTTACCTCATTGAAGGAAAGATCAACATTTACATAGTTTATATCATTATGACTTTCTGTACACAAGTCAAGTATGTAACATTTCAAATCACCTGGCACAATATCTCGAAAAAAATGTACAGTTGTCCGAAGTGGCCCCAACATGGGGATATTTCTGATATCTGACAACGTTATGGAACAGCATTTGTATTCTAAGTAAACTAAGCACCAGATGTGTACACATACGTCAGCATTCAGCCACCACTAGAGTTGTGATGTTTTATTTATTCCAATATCATATGTATTTCCGTGATTATGTATATTCATTACTTAATGAAGCCTTATCTACCACCTCCCAGCATGTATAGGCCTATTTTTTTTGGAGTTACTCAATTCATGATATTAGTTGTTATTTCATTGAGATAGAGTGTATGGCATTCTCAGCTTCAAGCCGAATGTGGCACTATTGCGGTGTGCGTTTCAACGCGCTGCCAGCATGAGTCCATGCCAGTCTGCCTCGGGCGGACCAGCCAAGATGACGGTCCGCCAGGAGGGGCTTCTGCCCTCCCACTCATCCCCAACAAAAGGCGTAACTATGGCAATGTAGGCGCTGCAGCTGGCCCGAGCCCTCGGCCAAAACGGGCCCTGTCCCACAGAAAACGCAAAATGCGATAATCATATCGGAATGTTGTTTATATTTCTCACGCCAAGAGTATTGACAAACTCGTCTGATGAAGACATAAAGAAATATGCTCTCAGTCTACGGCAGCAGTATGCAGTTTCTTGACAGATAATCTCTCTACAGATGTTGCTGTTTATAAAAACTTTAAAGCCAGAAATTGAAGGGAAAAAAACAGCACAATATGACAGCTTGCCTAGCTTGCTTTAATCAAGTTTTCAGATATAAGCTCCATTTATCCTAATGTTTGCTTGCATCTTTTTATTTCTCTGACAATTCCTCTTTCGGTAGCAACAGCAGAAAGAACATTGCATTGAAGATCATCAGGAATTACCTCCTCAACGCCATGGGACAATATCACGTGTCACGACTAGCCACCTCCCCCCCCCTCCCAAGGCAACAGCATAGAAGCAGAGACAGCAGGAAAAGTGGATGCCTTGGCCCTGATAAACGTCTTTGCTCTCATGAAGTCGTGGAAGAAGAGTTTTTAAATAAGTCATAAAATTTACTTACTCATATTTATATTTTATAGCTGAGCTGCCCACTTTAACATTATGTATGTATACCTAAATATTTTCAGAGGCATGCATTTTATTCATAGCATTATAGTTTACTTGACCTTGGAAGGTAGGGGGCCTGATGTCAATGTTTGCATCCAGGTCTTTGGTTGGTAGTTTCGTCACTGTCCCTGCCCTTGTCAGTCTAAAACTGCGCAACTACAGTTGCAACTGAGGGCAACTCAAACCGGGTGTAGGTCACCCCGTGCTTTTTATTTCCTTTCATTGGCATTAGTGAGTGTCTCAGCTCACTAAGGCGGCACACAATTGTGGCTTCAAATCTCGTTCCCCAGACCCGCATTAAATACAGGCCCCGACGGTGTATCTTAGTCCAGTTTCCATGCATTTGAATGTCTTCACTTTGGAATTCATACCTTGGGCCTCGATGGTTTGACTGTTAAAGTGGAGATATTCCTGCCATCTTGCATTTATTTATAAATCGACGTAGTCAAACTTCATGACTCGAAATTAAACATCAAATATTGTTAAGACATGCATGACTACTTATCAGAATTTTTTATGTTTGTGAGGTTTCAAATACATACGTATTTCCCAATGGGAGATAAAATTTATTAAATAATTAAGGAAACTTAGATCACAGTCATAGTTTAACGAGTAATTGGAGAAAAATAAACTGGATTTTAAAATAACTGTGAAAGTGTCCACCGTGTCTTGAAAAGCTTGGATGTAAATTGAAAATAAAGTTATAAGGAAATTTACGTGCATCCAAAATGGCAAGGAACACTCAACCTTAGGTGGTTCACCAGCCCGACACCAGACCGATCACCATCATGATTGCCCATTATTGTAGCTCAACATGGGAGGCTCCTGATTGTGTTTCCTTGGCACTTGTCGCTGTCTCTACAGGCATGCGCCGGTGCAAGTCATGCCTGGTACACAGACCGACCTCCAGGGACAAGTACTCTTCATTACTATCGCCCATTACCATGCATTCGAAATTTTTCATGCTGAAATTCATGCATGTGCCCCAAAAGTCTAGCTGTTGAGGAGTCGAACAGCTCACCACCAGGCCAAAACCATCACGATTGCCCGTGATTCAAGCTCAGCCTGAGAAGCAGATATTCATTTTGGTTAACCTGGCATAAGGAACGACCGGGAGTTTGCCAAGTTTTTTTCAACCGATATCATCCAGCGTTACCACAAGGATGTGCGGGTTCCCTTGAGTCAGTAGAGAATATCGGCTCGTGTATGACTAGTCTTTCCCGCAACTACAAATCTGCTGGTATCCGATGTTAGGGCTGGAAATAGCTCCAGCACATCTCTATGCAGTAGTTTTTCCCTTGCGAGTTGAATTGCCAGATATTCACCGGAGGGGGAGGCCCTTTCCCATAGTCATGGACACTCCCACAGGGTAAAGGCTATAGGCAACCTCACGCACCACCAAAGGCAGGCTCTTCGATGGCAGCCCAACTCGCCACAGTGCCGAGGAGGTAGGGTATTTTCCCTTTCACATCACCACGCTTTCAACTTACGCCCATTACAAGCCGTGCTCTGGGCGCTTCAGCCACAATGTCCAGGCAGAGAGACTGTGCACAACAGTGCCCTACCCTTCGTTACCTTCCAGCCAGAGAGGGAGAGCCTCTTCCAAAAGGGCGTGCCGTGTTACGACTCAGTAAAGGCGGACAAGCCCAGCGAACTGCAGCGACGCATCGGTATCCTGGCCAGGCGAAGAATACAGAACACATTGCAACGATAATAGTTTGTAAAGCACATCAGCGGAGCTCCCCTCCCTAGGCACGGTATTTGGGACAGTTACGCCTCCAGAAACTATGTAACACTTGGCAACACTTTGTGCGGGGTCTGTCCGTCTGAGGACCCACGCCGAGATGAAGACATCAAGATGCAGCTTGGCGTGCCGCTCGTCGCATTCCGATACAGCTCTCCGCCTACGGCGACGGTGTCGTTCAAGTTAGCCATTTATTGTAAATTACCAGGACCTCCCTTGCCAACAGAATGTATTTATGTACTTTATACTACATTTTTATTAAATATCTCTTCTGCCTTCATAATCAGCAGCCGTTCTTCCCTCGTGTCAGTATAATGATATAAAACATTTTCTAGTCCTTAATATAAAGTATAAAAACATAACAACTGTCCTTGCGGTGACCACGCCTTACACACTAGTCTCTCTCAGGATCTATATCAGGCTGGTTTCCCGGTTGTCCAGCGCCCAAGTTAAGCTAAGAGACATATAAGCTGTTCACGGTAAAGTGAGCAATTTTTGAGACAGTCTCATCAGACCTAATAACCAATATATATATATATCTCATTGAAGCATCGAACTTTCTGTTTTGAGTATGGTTTAAAGTATACACTGTCTTCATTACCCACATGGCAGTGTTTACATTAACTAACGGCCGAAGTGTATAAAGTGAAGCAGGTTTTGAGATGTGCTGACTTGACGGTGAGCAGCGTAGGGAGGTGGGTGGGGAGGTGGGGGGAGTACTCACGCCCTGCTGCTCACACGTGCACCCTGCATGGTGCTCCTGTTGTCGTCCCTCGCCGCGCGGATGTCGTACTCCCAGAAGCGACGCAGGTCCGGACTCGAAGTGTACGGAGCCGCCACCTCCTTCATCTGCGAACAACGTCACGCTTCTCACGTCAATAACTCGCCTAAATAAGGGCCCGGTGCCCAAAGCCCCACAGTACACAGCCCCTGCCGCCGACCAAATGATTTGAGAAAGTGTCAGGGTGCTTTTGCTTCACAAACACCTAGTGAGTTATGGGAGTCTCGGTTTCCGGTCTCACAACACTAAAAGCCATTCGGTGGCGTATGAGGGTTCGGCGGCGGCTTCTCACGTCCACCGCGACGGCCACTCTGCACCTCGTGGTTCAAACCACACATTAGCAACTCTATTCCATCCACGGTTACTTCCAACTTTACCGACGCCCTGCCGAGGTTATGCTGTCGGGTTATTCCTCCTCCTCGTGTGAACAAAGCTCAAGGGGCTATGGTAGGTAAACTGACGCCGAACACGTTAGTTGAAGTTCGCAGGCTTCTGGGAGCCAATATAGCAACTTCAAGAAAGGGCACTGCTAAATAACAGTCTTTGCCTACTTTGCCTGCAAATAGTTTTACAGAACGATACATTCATTTAGCGTGATTTATTACGCCGTAGCAAAACGTGCAGATTTGTGACGTAAGAAACAGCTCGGCAGCATTGCGCAACGCTGGGGAAATATTGATTACAGATTTATCGAAAGATATTACCTGAGGTTACCCTTTCTTAGTTGTTCTATATTCGCTTCCAAAAACATGTACATTTTTATTAATGCTTTTAGTGTTTATTTATGTACCACGCACTCTTAACCAAGTGTAAAACACTACATCCTGGGTGACAATTCACCGCACTCAGTTTTGCATGAGAACTATTTCTTACTCAGCATTACCAACACATTTATATTCTCATTGTTTTTATCCGTGTTAAATATAAATAAAAAAAATATATTTATAGATAAATTATAAGGTAAAGTTCTATGTAACCAGAAATAAGATACTTTTATATTAACAGAAGTACAAAAATTTTGTAACGCATGACAAATTTAGGAAACAACCAAACATATACCATACATGGGGTAATTTTTCAAAGGTTTTGTTTAAAAAGTGTGAAGATACCATGAATATACTGTATCTTAAATATTTATAAACAACCTCACATTACAGGCTAGTGAGTTAACTAGAGAGGAAGGATCCATGACACATATGTGACATGACACGCGTCTATATATTTGGAGATGGAACAGCGTAATCCGGTGGTCAGCTGTTAGCACTCTCGACCCCAGAGGTCACCTGGCTGCAGGGGAACAGTCAATGCTACCGACTTCTTAAAACACAAGTACCGTGCCATCAAATGCTAATAACTGACTTCTCACATTTACATCTTATCTGTAGATACAAATTACTTCATAATTTTTTTTTTTGCCATTTTATAGGCCGTGCCTTATAAGTAAAAAAGAACCATGGATAAATGAATCATAACTTCCTTCGATTTTAATGCATTAAACTTGCATTATGCCGTATATCGTTTTTAACTCCAAAGAATTGGGCGACAATTTTTTTTTTTTGTTTTTTTAATAGTTTTTGTGCACAAGCAGTGATTTTAATTTCAACTTAACGGTGATGTTTTTGCACCCCCTACACTATAGTTCAATAAGTTCGGTTTTTTTTTTAATCCGTAGACGCATGTTAAGTCCTTACTTACGTGCCATAATAAATATCGTTTTAAATTATTGGTAAAAAAAAACATTTCCTTTAGATAAAAGTAAAATTGTGGGCGTTGACTTACTTTCGCAGTCATCCCATATTCGGATAAACACAGTGTGCCTTATTGATAGTCAGATCTTAATCCAAGGATGATCCAGATATCATCTTTCTCGGAGTTGGTCTGAGATTAGCCCGGACTAAGAGTGGGACTAACTTTAGTCGAAGGATCACCCAAGTACACTGTTGCCAGGTGTACAATGCATGTGCATTGCAGATTCTCCTCTCAAATAAAAGTTTTACTACGAAAGGAAGGTCACATCTGAGACGACACACGCCTTAAAAGTAGCTTCAGTCATTTAAAATATAGATTGTTCGTTTACCTAATCAACAAATATCCTGTAAATTACAACTTGTCCAACATTTTATCTATGATTTAATGGTCAGTAATATTTTTATTCGTTAAGTCGTAGGCACCCATGACTGTGTAAAGCAGTGGAAGACGTTCTTTCTTTGTAAATGTCAACTGCAGGTTCAAATCTCGCTTGTCTATTCCAAATTATTAATGTCACTATTTCTTTCGATGGCAAGTACATGTTAACGAAATTAATTATTTCCTTTAATAATTTTTTTCATGAGAGCAAAAAAAATTCATTGCAATTTATTTATACACCTGAGTCTCGGTCCTGTATTTTAATACCATAGGATGGAGGACGAAAAAATTAAGATATTGATAATTTTTGTTCCGTGTTGATTTGTTCATTTTTCGTAGCACACTCCATGCACTGGTAGTATGTGCTGGTTTCATTTGCCACGCCAGTACTGCCTTTATAATGATAACAAGTTTGTATTTTAGTGCTAAATACATTACAAAAATAGTTAAAAAACGTTACCAGACAAGATTCTAACTTACACCCTTCTGTACATCAATCTACGATGTTACCGTTGAGCTACCGATACACTTGCTGTAACAAACTACTTAGCGATATACAACGTTATCAAATTAGGATTTTCATTAAATTCTATTTGAAAGTATTAATATCACGTCTGGTAAGAATCTGTTTTCAGAGAGGGCATTTGATTGAAACAGAAATTCGGAAGGCATTGCTGTGGCTTAACACTGGTGTATTTTGATTATATTTCCTTTGAAATATTATTCACGTGACATTTCATCCATGAAATCGCCATATTTTGCTTCAACAGATTGACAGAATAAGCCTCAAACGAACATTTTGTGTTTCGTAAACTTTATCTAGCTTTCGCTTGCATACAATATTAACAAACTTGTCTTATTTTATGTTCGCCATGTTTCTTTTCTACTTTAATACGTCGTTAGTCCTACCCTAAGTCCGGACTAAAAGTTAGTCCATACTAAAGCAAGATTATCCCTGGACTAGCAATAAAGAGTATCTCTGAATACGAAAAAATCTGGTCGGAGGATGATCTTTCCTTGGTCCAGACTAAAAACGTCAGTGTGTGACTATTATGCTCGTTCTTGATTTTAGTAAGTAGATCAAAAAGAGCCAATTAAGAATCATCCATTTTTACGCCAGATTTTCGATAAAACCTTAACCCTTTCAGACCCATTTCAATATATGGTTTCAGGCGTTTCAAACAAAACTTTTATGATGCGTGCTGTGCTTAAGTTGACACAGTACTTGTTTCGTTGTCACAACCAATTAGCCGTAGGCAATGTTCGGCTACAGTTATATGAACCAATTACGGCCTAGATCAATAAGGCGGTTTGCGAATCATTTACCCACAGGTAAGATCATTGATCATTGAGCTTCGCAGTGTACAGTACTGAGCAAACATTACCTACATGTGCGTGATGTTCATAATTGTGTACACCAGGTCTAAATGGGTTTAGCGCTGCTGAAGTCGACATTTGGAATGAAACGCACATACATCTTAAGTTGAACGCAGCCGGACTTGCTTACATTCAGGGGAATGGCACACCAACGTCTTATATTTACCAACTTGTCGCAACTAGTTTTCCAGAGAGCATATCGGCATTTTTAGCACGTTACGATTTAACAGTATTCTATACCTTTTCACATTGTTGGGTCTCCAGTTCCTTTATTATTCTCTGACTTCTGTGTTGAAGACAATAAATAATATCTTAGTTATTATCTTAAATCAATAGTCAGTGAATAACACAGGAAACGAATAACTAACAATGTAAGAAGATGTAGGAGACTGTTATTTAGATCTTCGCGTGCCAAACATTTCGATACGCACTCTGAAAAACTCCATGCAACAAGCTGGTAAATATAAGACGTTAGTAAACCATTCTCTTTAATACTGACAGCGAGTTATAAAAATAGTTGGTTAGCTGAATGAACCAGCTAGAGGCTGTGAAGCAGACATACCTTAAGCACGATGATGGCGGTAATGAAGATGCAGCAGATGTTGACGAGAGTAAGGCAGAAGCTGACGATGCCCATGGTGGCCAGCTCGTTGGGCAAGTGGTCCGAGTACATCATCTTGTAGGACGAGGTGGCATTGTACTTCTCGCCCTTGATGTGTGGCAGCTTGTAGTCGGGGTAGATGTGCACGATGGTAGCCAGCCCCCACATCATGCCCTGCCACCACAAAGTTATCCTTTACGTCGCATCTATAGTCATACTTCGTCCCTATATCAATGTATGTGAAGCACAGACTCTGAACACATACTGCCTAGGAGAACGATGACTCTCAATTAAGGCCCTTACACAACAGAAACATTTAGCATATGACTTTACATTTCCTTTCTTTTGATGAAACAACCAATACACATTACAATTGTAAAGTCAAAGTTCAGATGATTAAAAATCGGTTTTGCGAGATTTGTAAAACGTGTGTATCTTGTTGTAAATCATTATCATGTTATCCAGGAATGCGTTTACGTAACATTTTTTTAATAGGCTTAAAATTTATACTAAAATTACAAAATGTATACTAAAAGTTTATTTCAAAACTTAATTAAAAAATATTAATTCATGTATTTCCTCTTCACATTATATTCGTTTGCAATTTATTTCATTAAGACTAACTTGGTTTAATATACCGAGATGAAAATCACCCAAGAATAAAATAATATTCATTCCACATAACCTCTGTTATAAACTAGGCAAAATAGTTACTTGACTTTGACTTTAAATTTCAACTTTTCGAAATCGTAAAGTCAAAGAGTGCTTGACTTTACCTTTGGCAGTTCCATTGTGTCAAGTTCCATAAGAAACAACAGCTATGAATGCAAACGTAAAGTCAAGTCGTTAAATCAAATGTCAAAGTTTTCAATTTTATAAGCACGTTTACGTAGAAAAAAAAGTCCAAGGAATACAAAGAGGAANTCGAAATCGTAAAGTCAAAGAGTGCTTGACTTTACCTTTGGCAGTTCCATTGTGTCAAGTTCCATAAGAAACAACAGGTATGAATGCAAACGTAAAGTCAAGTCGTTAAATCAAATGTCAAAGTTTTCAATTTTATAAGCACGTTTACGTAGAAAAAAAAGTCCAAGGAATACAAAGAGGAACGTTGGAAGAACGGATAATGGAAGGAGTGCAGGAGGGAGGATAATGTAAGGAGTGCAGGAGGGAGGATAATGGAAGGAGTGCAGGAGGGAGGATAATGGAAGGAGTGCAGGAGGGAGGATAATGGAAGGAGTGCAGGAGGGAGGATAATGGAAGGAGTGCAGGAGGGAGGATAATGGAAGGAGTGCAGGAGGGAGGATAATGGAAGGAGTGCAGGAGGGAGGATAATGGAAGGAGTGCAGGAGGGAGGATAATGGAAGGAGTGCAGGAGGGAGGATAATGGAAGGAGTGCAGGAGGGAGGATAATGGAAGGAGTGCAGGAGGGAGGATAATGGAAGGAGTGCAGGAGGGAGGATAATGGAAGGAGTGCAGGAGGGAGGATAATGGAAGGAGTGCAGGAGGGAGGATAATGGAAGGAGTGCAGGAGGGAGGATAATGGAAGGAGTGCAGGAGGGAGGATAATGGAAGGAGTGCAGGAGGGAGGATAATGGAAGGAGTGCAGGAGGGAGGATAATGGAAGGAGTGCAGGAGGGAGGATAATGGAAGGAGTGCAGGAGGGAGGATAATGGAAGGAGTGCAGGAGGGAGGATAATGGAAGGAGTGCAGGAGGGAGGATAATGGAAGGAGTGCAGGAGGGAGGATAATGGAAGGAGTGCAGGAGGGAGGATAATGGAAGGAGTGCAGGAGGGAGGATAATGGAAGGAGTGCAGGAGGGAGGATAATGGAAGGAGTGCAGGAGGGAGGATAATGGAAGGAGTGCAGGAGGGAGGATAATGGAAGGAGTGCAGGAGGGAGGATAATGTAAGGAGTGCAGGAGGGAGGATAATGGAAGGAGTGCAGGAGGGAGGATAATGGAAGGAGTGCAGGAGGGAGGATAATGTAAGGAGTGCAGGAGGGAGGATAATGGAAGAAGTGCAAGAGGGAGGATAAGAATGGAGCACAGTTATGGCTCCCGCNTAAGGAGTGCAGGAGGGAGGATAATGGAAGAAGTGCAAGAGGGAGGATAAGAATGGAGCACAGTTATGGCTCCCGCCTACACGGCACTTGAACTGCGTCGTTATATGTTTGGTATACACGTTTTTCAACGAAACTATTATACGTGCGTCCGATGTACTGATCTACGAAAGTAACACACACTTCAGACGAGGGCTGTTGAGTTCTTCCAAGACGTCGCCGGTCTCCTTTGAGAGTGGCCATCGACGTACGAGTCTGGTTTGTGAGCCCGGCTCGGTGAGACAGACTCGTATATGTTTTACCACACACGACACGGGCAGACTCCGTCATTTCCTCCTACATTTCAGTATACAAAATGAGTTTTTTCCAAAACAATTTACAGCCCCAGTGATTGTTTTAGACGAATGTGGTGTGTGCGCGAGGACGAATAATAATAAAAGGGATGAAATTATTGGTTAAAACTAGTTGCTACTCATATAAAAAATTCTCATATTTGAATTTAATTCGCTGTATTAGATGCAATAGTTCTGATGACTACAAAAACCACGGTAGAATTACCAATGGAGACACGTGTTGTTTGCCGTCGAAGCCGACAACGTCTGTAGTTGCAAGACAAGCAGTAGCAGTTCACACGTCATCGTTGTCCTACACGAATCAGGCTCCTGAATCACCACTCACGTACGAGCCAATAGCGAGCCAGGCCGAGCCGAGCGCTACGGAAGGCTATGCCGAGCCATGTCCGACTCGGCATGTCATATGCCAGCCTCGTGCGTCCATGGGTCGCTTCTCCACACGAGACACTACCTCCAGGCGGGAACGACTTGACGTCAGGCAGGGCATGAACTTACGCAGTTGACGGCAGGTGGCAGCAGCGAGGCGGATATGGCGACGCCGATGAGTGGCCCGGCNAGGGCCACGCCGGTCCCTGAAGGCAAGGCCCACAGTATGCCGACCCAGAGCGAGCGCGCCTGACCCCTGCCAACACACGTGCAGGCCACCCGCGTGTCAGAGCCTTGCTCCCGGTCAACAACTCACCTGCTGGCGTTACACTTTCCTCCGCCTCTTCCGAGCAAAGCTTCGCTAACTGTAGGGAACCACACCAAACTGACAACGTACTGCTCACATTCAGCTTAATAACATCTATGTCATACTACGCACGACCAACACACCTGTTCTCATTTCATAAAACTAAAATGGAATATCATCTTTCATTGGTTAAACATAAGTAAAAGTTCAATTCAACCAAAAAATAAGATAATTTTATGTTAACAGAATTATAAAGCACTTGTGATACATTTCATTTTTGTAAATAACCAAACACGTCATGCATGAGGGGGGCGGGGTTTTTTTCAAACGTTAGATTCAAAAAGTGTGAAGATACTACGAACAGTTGTTCACAGTTAATTGAGCACTTTTTAAATAAACCTTTGAAAAATTACACTTATTTCTTTTCTATCTGTTTTTTTAGCACATAAAAAGTGTAAAAATTAACAAATATGTAAAATGTTTATTTTATTTTTTTTTATATAATTTCAGTTTCACTTGACCGACGCATAAATAAAGTGGTGAGGCCTATGGCAATACTAATTTTGCATGTGGTGGAAGAATACACAACACGAATACAAGTAGATCTTAAGCAAGATTTTCAAAAATACCCAGTCTACCGTGAACATACTAGAAAACCATCTCCACACCAATAGCCACTGCCATAATGGAAAATGTTATGTGCAACAATTGACATAATAAAATTATTCTTATATTTTACCAATAGGTGTCTCTCACTTTAATATTGGAATTTTTTATAAATAGTTATTTGAATTTCCACTTGTGCAAGTTAGTCAGCTTGTTATATATTTTTAACTAACTTTTTATATGTAGACATATTGTTTGTAAACAGTCGTGATGGGTACAGAGGAATTATTTCAGCTGTTGCAGTTCTCATCTTCACAAACGACGTGCCAAAGAGACAAATAAACACAAAAATAAAGGAAAAATAATATTTGGAGTCAAATGACTGTTTAGCTTCGTGACGGCAAATGTACAGTAGTGAAAGTGAATTTGGTATGTGTAGTAATTATTGTGGATTTCTACTGGCTAATGGTAAGTTCTTGCGGTAGGAAGTTAAAGTACAGAAGGCATTCAACTTTCACTGTTAGTCGACTGTACGGTAGAGCGCTCATGCGGACTGCGCAGTGCCCATTCTCAGTTTTCCAGAATTGGACTGCTTTTCTGCCAGAACCACTATCAAAAAACAACGTGTAAAGGATTTGAGGTTATAACGCAGTTTATGAAAGTGCTTGCTTTGAGACGTTAGTTCGTTTCCCCGAACCTAGTTTTATTGCGACTAGATTATGTTCCAATTGTGCAAATCATTCTATCGATGTAAAAGAGCTTGTTTGGTGAAAATGCAACTGCAAATAAACAAGTTCATCATTGTTGACCACGTGACTGGCAGTTGTACTGGCGATCTGCGAGTCAATGTTAGCGGCGTGCGCAGAAGACGGTATTATCGACGATTCACTGGCCACTTCCGAAGCCAACCTTTGAAAATTAAAAGTCCTGCACATAAGTAAAGGTTTTTTTTTTTTTTTTTTTTACTTAGGTTGTGAGTGAAACGTTGTGTTTGGCGTCCCAGCCCAAGTATTAAGTATTAACTTTATTTCGTTAACCGTTTATGCACGTCCTGCAATGGTCTCTACAATCACCAACAGTACAAATGAAATTGTATTTCACACAGAGCTTTCGTAAAGAAGTTTATTTTAGTAAGAAAAAAGTTGTGTATTTAAGGATGAAATAAAAATATCTGTCATCAAAACGAATTTTCCGATAATGTTGTTGCATTTACAGAAAGTAATTGCGCGATACAGCGTTTTGATAAATCCAAATTTATGAGAATATTAAAGAACGTGTTAACAAAATTAGTTAAATTTATATTCTAGAGCGAAGAATAAATATATATTTTTTACCTATGTTGTAACATATAACAATCAGAAAATTTGATTTTATTTATAAAAATTACAATCATCCATTTATTTACAAACAAAACTGAGGAAATTGCGCACCCGTGCAACGCCAATGATGCCTGGCGGAGAACATTCCAGACTATAAATACTGAGCNTATATTTTTTACCTATGTTGTAACATATAACAATCAGAAAATTTGATTTTATTTATAAAAATTACAATCATCCATTTGTTTACAAACAAAACTGAGGAAATTCCGCACCCGTGCAACGCCAATGATGCCTGGCGGAGAACATTCCAGACTATAAATACTGAGATTCTCAGTAGAATACACCTTAGTATAAGTGTACATTGGTTAGTGGCACGTTGTGGAAACAACACCTACTTTGTTAGAAGTGTAAACTTAAATTGGTGACTACCGAAATATTTGGTCTAATTTTCTACACCTTAGAGTAAGAAGCGACCAGAAAGAAGCATAATTACGTTTATGAGAATTTCACACGCATGTGTACGTCTACTAATCACATAAACCAGTTTTTTTTTTTTACTTCCAGCAGAAGAAAAAGATATATTCCGAGACTTACCTGCCTTTCATTTCTTCAGTTGGCCAATCGCCATTGCCCCAGGGGTCCTCAGTGCAGCCAACCAGACAACCGAATATGTATCCGAAAACCAGAGAAATCATCAAGCCAATGAACTCACTGCGCAAGCCGATCTTCTGCAGCTTCCGGTCGGAAATGATTGTTCCAAACGTCACTGCCATAATGGGACCCTGGGCAAAATATCAAAAATCTGCTGATTTTTTTTCTTGAAATCAATTGCAAGTAAAACAACTTCTTTAAACACACTCGTGATATTGAAGTTGTTGATCAATGGGGCTTGGTATCTCAGGCAGTTACACTATATATGTGTTATCTCCAGATATATCTGTCCCCGCGTTCCCTGAAAACAGCGTCAAAGGATATTCTTACCTGTATTAATCAAAGGTAAAAACACAAATTAAGATTTGTTTAATACTGTTCTCCTTGGTGGAAATCACATATACAGGAAATAAACTTTTTTTTAATGATTGTTTTCCTGTCACGTGTAGACAACGTCCTTAAAATTGTATATTAATTTCCCGGTTTATCGTTTTTTGTTTCTAATTTAAATATGAGTAAAACAGCTTAACATTTTAGAAATTATTTATTACTGTGAATAGGTATTTTTCACTGTCTCTGGTTACTAGATTTTAAGGTATTTCCTCATAATTTAGCAAACTGTAATTTTAAAACAATCAATAAACTACACAAGTGGAGAAGTTAATATTTCATTATATTGTGCAAGTATTGGAGACTAACTAACTGAATCACTACATGGCTAAGGTTAAAAAACATGGACTAATGAATCGATGAATGTTAGTGGGTAAGTTCGATAACAACCGCTTACAGAAGCTATTCGCTACTTTTCTTTTAGACTGGCGGTGCCGTTGTAGAGGTTATGTGTCTCTTAGGGAAACGTTTAGCAAATCGATACATTTGGAGAGTTTTATTGAATAAGTAATTATATTGTCGTCTGTGAAATCGACGTTTAATCAATTATCGTACTGCTGTCTGTGGTAGAGAGAAATGACCTGACCATTGTGTTTGTTTACATTATTTTATATAATTAACCTTTGCCTGCTGCATCAGGATCATACAGCACATAACACCTAGATGCTCTGCAGCATACTTATTGGAAGGCACACACATTTTGCCATCTTTAAAAAAAAAAACAGTTTTTTTTTTTATTTCTTACAGTTAAATTACAAGTACTTGAAGCTGGTCATACGACAGTAAATATATATTCTGTGAAATTAAACAGAAGTCTAATTAGATGTTGGTGATTAGTTGTCACGGACAAATGCTGAAATAGGTCTTGATAATGCCCATCATGTGAAGTGTACAGTCCAAGAGACAAGAGTACATCTGAAGGATGTCAAAGTACAGTCATTGGCGTTGATGGTGTTTCGAGGTGATGGGAAGGAGCTGGGTCAGAATATGCAGTTCTCTGAGTGGGTGCTATCTTAACCTTATTGCAAGATCGTGCTGAATCCACCGTTAGGGTTATATGGGCTTCCGCAAGGAAAACACGCGACAAAGTTGCACAAACCGGAAGTTAGAGACGGACAACTGACCACATGTAGCCAGCGTGCTCATGAGTGACCCAACAATATTATGGTTTCCTTATTTCCTTAGGGGCCGCGGTGGTGTAGTGGTTAGATTACTCGCCTCCCACCCAGCGTGCTCATGAGTGACCCAACAATATTATGGTTTCCTTATTTCCTTAGGGGCCGCGGTGGTGTAGTGGTTAGATTACTCGCCTCCCACCCAGCGTGCTCATGAGTGACCCAACAATATTATGGTTTCCTTATTTCCTTAGGGGCCGCGGTGGTGTAGTGGTTAGATTACTCGCCTCCCACCTCCTAGCCGAACCGGGTTTGATTCCCGACGGGTCGCTCCCGGATCTTCACATGTGGAAATCATGCTCGATGATGCCGCTGTTCGGCGGGCCTTCTCGGGGATCTCCCGTTTCCCCCTCTCTGCATTCCGGTGCTGCTCCTTGCTCACCTCGCTTCACCCTCATCGGCTCTCAAGACCTCGATGCCAAGAGCCGCTCAAATCTCTCCTCTCTCCACGCTCCTTTTGCCGCGTGGAGATGGAATTTCTCGGAGCCACGAGTTTCGTTTTCCCAGTCGTGTAGTGAGGGTGAAAACAGTGGCATCGTGATTCTGCAATGGTCTACAGTCACCTTCTGCAGAGTGAAGTTGAAAATAACGATATAGCACCCATTTCTGGAAAAGGGAATTCAAATTCTAGCACCTATAACATTCCTGGGAGTCAAACCCGGGACCTCCAGGCAAACAATCAAGCATTCCGGCCATGTCCTAGATAAATTTATCGGAACTGTAAATGGAATGGAATATTTAGTCGTAAAAAGCAATGAGAAAGAATAACTTGTATTTTCAAGACTATCCTGGGACGCACAGTTGACGATGTGGAATTTTTGCGTTCTTTCGAAGAGGACATGACAAAAGTAGCATTGCCATAGACTTAAATGTGTATCAATGCGCTTTGAAACGTTAACATACATAATTACGTTTCTGTAGTCTATTCACAGTATCTTCACACTTTTCGAATAAAACATTTGAAAAACTACCCCATATATGAGGTGTTTAGTTGTTTCCAGAATATGTTATGTATCAAAAACGTTTTATACTTCTGTTAACATAAATTTATCTTCTTTTTTTTTTTTTTTTTGTTAAATTGAACATTCACTTACATTTTATTTATAAATTGTAACATTTCAGTGCCTAGTAAGAAATAGTTCTCGTGCAAAATACTGAGTGCACACCAACTCGGTGCGTTGTTCCTTTGTTCGTTCAGCTGCTTGCATGAGGCGGGGTAAAGTAGAACTTTAGTGAGGTCTCAGAAAAGTTGGAGGTAACCATGAGCGGACTATACAATTAATATTTTTCCAAAAATTACTCTATTGTGCATTTTAAAAAAAAGAAACTAATTTCTGTAGCAATAAGTGAAGTCTAAATTTGAGAGAACTGCTTTTCATTATGACATGCTCCATGGAGGCCAGACAAGCTGCAAACTAAGTCAATAAATACAAGGGACAGTCGATGTGGCTCACCATGAGAGGAGATATGAGCATGGCGGCGACGATGTTGACGGAGTTGTTCTCGACGAGGCCCACTGCCGCCACCATGCTGCAAGCACACCACACACACACATCACACACACCATAGATTAGTCACACCCAACTTTCGTCAAAAATATTCTCGTCCAGTTGGAGGACTCACCCATGGTGACGAACAATTCCCAACTAAGACCAACCGCTAACTGAAAATGACGAAATCACATTGAACATGACAAAAAGAGGATGGAAACAGAAGTGTGATTTGGAAGTTGAAGTAGGCAGTAGCCATGGTGGGGTGTTATTGTGGGTTGATGTCAGAACCCCAGTTTCTATACAAACTTTCCAAGCTGAGGTGGGATGATTAGAGAACCGACTACTCTCGAGGAAGGGTGGTGTTTGAGGTTATGAGTAATGGGGCGGTTAGATTGTGAACAACGTTATCCTGGGGAAGACAAGAGTCCTGATAGATCTGCAGTATCCAACAAGTATGGTTTAAAGAAGTGAAGTAGTTCTCCTGCTGAATATTGGTCCTTGGTGGTGGTTAAGGCGAGGCCATGCCGAGCTTCGGATTGGTTGGTTTTTAACTGCAACGCGTATTCGAAAACTGCCCGAGAATCGCTGGCCTTGAGTACAGGATTGAGGTTACTTCTACTCAGGTTGAGAATATCTATGTTAAAAGTTTGGCAAAGAGAAAATGTTCGCCACTAGGTAAGCGCTAGTGTCGGAAAGGTACCAAATTTTCTCTATTTTCTACATTATAAAAACAGGACAGTTGCTATATTCACAAATCGAATATAAAATAACTTCGTAACTGAGTAAAATGTATTTTGTTATTCACGTAGATAAAAATTGTAATCGAAAGTTACCTCTTGGAACACTGAGCACCTTGCGGCAGAAATGTTCCCTACGCCAAACTCTCCCGTACGAAACCTCGTTTTGTTCCTATCCTGAGTAGAATAAACCTTAACCAGAGTAAACAAATTCTGATTGTTTAGCCAATCCAAACGCTGCAATATGCTCTCACAAAGACGCTCGGCCAATCGCCAAAGGAATACGGCATGAGTGCGCGTTCTATATCAAAATATAGTCGGTATGGAACACCTTTCGCGAAATGTAGGTGTCCCTACGGATAATAGTACAGAACTGTAAACTGGCAACACAGGCGAAAATGAAACAAAAATTAACGCAGCTATGAGAGATTTCACCGCTGTGTTTTTTTTAATTGGTAGGGCTTTATTAGTTCGCTGATTTTATGCCCGTACGTAAATCAGGGTGATGAGTGTGGAGTGTGGAAGAGCCCCGCTGATGTGTTAGACCGTGGTCTAAAGATGAGGTGTATAAGATGTATGAGGTGTATGAGGTGTATGAGGTGTATGAGGTGTATAAGGTGTAGACTGTTCACGGTTCACTGAGCACCTTCGAAAGCCCTGCTAAAGATCTACTTGTACCCTAATTGTGTATTCTTCCACCACATGTAAAATTAACATTACTGTGGGTTTGATCACTTTATTCATGTATCGGTAAAGTGAAACTGTGAGATTATCAAAGAAACTCTTTACAAATGTGCTACTTCTCACACCCACGTGCTTTAAAAAGACAGAAAGCTGGATAATTACAGTAATTTCAGTTCCACAGTTGCTTACCTAACACTTTTGATTCAACGTTAAGATACGGAACTACTTTCCCTCCGTCGTCACGAACTTTACTGGACGTATGTCAGTCATATTAATATGAAAACTATATCATAGAATTATTTTTTCTAAATCTTTGTATTTGAAGTTATTGAGATTTATGCTTGCGACCCGCGGATAATGGTTGCGGCCTTTTGTGTATAACCGGTTGGACACCACTGGTTTGAAGTGTTATATAGGCTGCTTACGGTAAAGTGAGCACTTTTTATGGCCTGGTTACTTTTCCCTTTCAGTCATTTATTATCCTTTAACAACCTTTTTAAATAAATACTGCCATGCAAGTAATAAACACAGTGTGTATATTACACCGCTCTCGAAAGTTAACGTCTAATGCAAAAATAAATTATATTTTTTGACTATTATTGCTGGAATTATTATTCGCGAATAAAATATGAGTGCATGGTAGACTTCAATACTATAAGCACCCAACAGCAGTTTGTTCATTGCCATTGGTTGCTGTCTGCTTGAGAAGGCGTTTTCATATTTTACCGGGCCACTCATAATTCGGGGACATCTCCTACGTGATTCGTGTGCAGACAGTTAACACGTGTCAACAAGTAATTTAGCCAATCAAGATAGGTAAACGACCATAAAGTGTTTTGAAATATAACTTACCTTGAAATCTTTTCGCGAAATGTCACTAGCCCTAATCGTTGCAAATGAGAGTGCTTTGAGAAGCGCTCACTTTACTGTGAACAACCTACAGAAGTGCAAATGTGTGTGGGTTGGCCCGTGCTGGGGTAGACTCACTCTGCCGTCAGCCCGAGTGTGAGGTAGTAGGGGGTAGTGAGAGGTAGACTCACTCAGCCGTCAGTACGAGTGTAAGGTAGTCGAAGCTGCACTCTGCGCCGTTCCTCACGCCGTCCACAACTTGCTTCACCGTCAGCTTCGATCGGATCGACTGCACGAAGTTGTTCCACGCCTTCCTCTCCGCCACATCCCTGCAATACCAACACGCCTTTCACTCTTGTTTACACGCCGTGTCAAATAATGGTGGATTGCAACACCGGGGTAAGGTTACTTCTGCTCAGGGCGGGAAGATCAATGTTACAAGTTTGGCTGCCGCAACTTTTCTCCGCTAGGTAAGCGCTAGCGTCGCATGCGTACCACATTTTCTCTCTTTTCTGTGTTCAAAACAGGACAGTTGTAATAATCATAAATCGAATATAAAATAACTTCGCAACTTAGTAAAATCTTTTTTTTTTATTATTTACATAACTTAAAATTTTAATTAAAAGTTGCCTTTTGGAATACTGTGCACCCAGCGGCGGAAATTTTCCCTATGCCAAACTCTTCCATAAAAAAGTTCGTTTTGTTCCTAATCTGAGTAGAATTAACCTTAACCGGGGTTATAGAATCAAAACATTTTATAGACAGTTCGCTGTAAACTGGGCAATTTTTAAACCCTTGATTAAGATCTATGTGTATGAACGTTGTGTATTCCTCCGCCATATGTACAATTAACATTGCCACAGGCCTGATCACTTTATTCATGCATCGGTAAAGTGAGACTGAAATGATTAGTGAAGTAGATATTTCACGAATCTTCTAACTCTTACACGTAGATGCATTTAAAAAACAGAAGGCAGTGATATAATTTCAGCTTTCACAAATGCTTTCCTCACTTTTTTTAACTCTACGTTAAGACATGAACTACTTTCCCTCTGGCGTTACCAACTTTACTGGACGCATTCCGTCCAGTGCTCTCGTTAAAATTTATGCAGGTCAGGGCAGTGGCATTTTTCAAAGGTTTATTTCAAAAGTGCTCACTTTACCGTGAACCGCCTTTAAGAGAATTTGCGTGCCATTTTTTTTTTTTTATTATTATCGCTAGTTGTTTGGTCTCAGCGGCCAAATGAATTTATCGCGTGATCGTGTGTGTATCACAGCTACCACTACACAAAAAAAATCAGTTGAAACCTAATGTTTACGACACTTAAGAGTACAGGTTTGCATGCCAGTTAAATGGATGAATTGAACATCTAATGTGAATCCCGTCCGTCTGAGTGTTGTGGACAGCTATGTCTGTACAGTGGTGTGTCTTAACATGTGCTGCCATAAGATGATGCATCACATGTGGATCTTTACAGTGAATAATTTGTTGCCTTCACCACAGCGCTACTGTGTAGCAGGTGCGATACCCCACACACGAGCATGCACTAGATTCATGCGATCGCTGGGACCAAACGGTTGGCCACAATGGAAGTTAAATGAGTGAAGAGAGTTGGGCGGCTCTTAACATCGAGGTCTTAAGAGCCAATGAGGGAGAAGCGTGGAGAGCCGGAATGCAAGGCGGAGGAGGGGTGGAAGCCGGGTATCCCAGAGAAACCCCCCTCCCCCGACCTGCGGCATCGTCCGGCACGATTCCCACGCGCGAAAATCCGAGAGCGACCCTCCCCGGTTCGCCTAGGTGGGAGGCGAGTAGTCTAACCACTACACCGCCGCGGCCCCTACAATAGAAAGGTGACCCGTACATTTTCTTCTCAGTTTTAACTTCTCTGTGCAACTCAAGTGTTACAATCAGCCATTTGTTTACACGGTATAAGTTTGTGTCAGCCATAGGCTGTCCGTTGCTGAGTACTTTCGAAAGCCCAGCTTGAGATTTACATTCACTCCTCGTGTTGTTTCCTTCCGTCGCAATGTGACCTTCGCATTGGCGTGACAACTTCACTTGACGCGTGGCGGGTACAGAGGATAGGAATTGTGCTGTATCCACACCCTGAGAATTAACCCCCAGGGAAGTCCCACCGTATAAAAACTTCCGGGGAGGAACCTCAGTGAGAAGGAAACAGGGAAAGTCCCGAAAATTAGCTGACGTAAGCCCTCGGCGAAGGAAACAGGGTAACCCCCGGCCCAAATTACTGCCGACACAGCTGCCAGGAACCCCCGAGATGCTTGCTNACTTGACGCGTGGCGGGTACAGAGGATAGGAATTGTGCTGTATCCACACCCTGAGAATTAACCCCCAGGGAAGTCCCGCCGTATAAAAACTTCCGGGGAGGAACCTCAGTGAGAAGGAAACAGGGAAAGTCCCGAAAATTAGCTGACGTAAGCCCTCGGCGAAGGAAACAGGGTAACCCCCGGCCCAAATTACTGCCGACACAGCTGCCAGGAACCCCCGAGATGCTTGCTGCACCCCTCCCTCCACCCTAGTTTGAGCGAGCGAGTCGCTGACGAGACCGAAATCGTATACAAAAAACGTGCGAAGGACGCCAGGGAAGTCCCTGTTTCTGTCGACACAATTTGCTGACAGCCAATTTGAATATATCAGGAGACGGGTTAAATTCGAGAGCAGCCAAGGCAAGCGGTCATTCAGTCGTGAGCGAGCATTCAGTTGTCGTCAGTCGTGAGCAGTCGTTCGAGAAGAGTTGTTCAGCTGCGATGCGAGGCGAAGAAGGCAGTTAGCGCGAGAGGCAGTTGTATCACCGGGCCGGAGTTCGGACCCAGCCCAAGCAGTAATGCACAATCAGTTGTTCGCAGTCAGTTGTTCGGGAGCAATTATCGCCAGGCGAGATGGGACTTGTTCGGCGGTACGTCCGCGAGATGAGATAGATGAAGCCGAAACGGGAGTAAACAGTCGTGTGACGAGAACAGTGCCGAGAATATGAGTAAATTCCCGGAAACGAGTGGTAGTCCCAGTCCGAGTGGCACCATTCCCCGAGAAGGCAAGTCGTGAGCCGAAACTTAATGTGTAAATTCCCCAGACAAACCGAGTAGAAGTGCCGAGAACTTATGAGTTCATTTCCGAAACGTAGTGGCAGTTTCCGCGGTTAGGAATGCAGACAGAAACGCGATGGCCGGAAGAAAGACGAGGAGGAAGCACTCTCCAACCAGAACTTCAGCCGGAATCGCAAGGAAAGTGCAAGTCACGGGAGAACCCTAATCCCAGGCTTCGTTGAGAGACCGTCAAAGCCGCAGGAAACAGCCAACTTCGTACAGCATGTCAAGGAGAGCCAGTCCGAGGGCCCGAACCAGGGCCACCCAACTCACCATGCCTCAGCTACCAACGAAGATAACTCACCAAAAGCCGCAGTCACAGATAAGTAGAGAAACGTCTCCCTTCAACAACCTTCCCCGACGCATAGTATTCAGCCCACCATCCCTTCAGGCAAATGACTTGCAGGGGAGGCTCAGTCTCACCAGGGTGTGTAATAACTATGTTACCTTGTGATCAATAAAATCCTGGGATGTTAAATAACTGAGAATACGAGTATTTGTTTACCCCTAATGCAACAACCTCAGGTGTCATTAGTCTGCACCAATAAAATTTAACTATATGAACTACTGGCCACCCCCTGTATAACTCAGGTGACCGAGTAGCGACACACTCATGCGTCAGTCAAGGGAAAATGTAAAATTGTTAGGAACACAAATGTATTATTAGTATGCTAGTTTCTAGTTCTCAAGTGCATAAAGCCAAAAAGGAAGACTAAGTTTATATGCCGAAGAATTACACGCACAATGCATCAAGACTCGGAACTATTTTACTTAATTCACTGCGAACCGAACTGAGAGCCAGAATGCCAGGGTGCACAGTGGCATAATGTGATTAACGGGCAGTCTAAAAAATCAACATCACTGTCAATACTTGAATGCCAGTAAACTGGTGCAGGCTGTTCATGATAGATAAGCACTTTTGTAGGAATTTTTCTGCTGGTGTTTAGAATTTTATTGCTTTTTTTTTATTATTTATTTTATTGTATTTTTTTGTTTTATTTGGACTTCCACGAGTAGGAAAAAAATTAGTTCCCCTTTTAAAAAACACTCGAAGACTGGTATGTTTAATGTAGACATTAGTACATGAAAATAAAGTTTCAGTCTCGTAGAGGCTG